>JASCZW010020618.1:0-11955 GCA_034211315.2 Aedes japonicus
AGCATTTTCAGCAACTGAATATTTGGAGAAAACAAGTGGGCCGTCCTTTTTTTACGATGTGCAAATTCAGAAAATTTTCGTAGTTTTCACAAATTTCGAAATCTTTAAATTTGGAAACTGAATTCAATAGATCAATAAACTTCATAAATGTTATTTCAGCATCAGCTCTCGTACAAAAGTAATTAGGAACTCGAAAAAAATAATAAGGAAACTCTACAGAACTTGAACATTTAAACGCTTGACGATAAAAAAATCTTTTGAAAACATTCGATGATTTTGCTCATCAACTAGTTCCACAAAGTTATTTAAATTCCCGAAATGTGATGAGTTGATACCATTGAGACCGATATTTTGTAAAAAAAACTGTCAAAGTGTTTGCTAAGAATGCAGATTGCAGCAGATGTTTATTTTTCCCAATGCATAATGGAAATTAAAAATCATGTTTTTCTTATTTTTCTTAAACTTATGAAAGATCTTCCAATATTAACTGTTCTCTTTTCAAAGAGCTAGTAATGTCGCTGTAACCAGCCATGTCCAAACACTACACTGCACGCCGAGCTACTTTTTTCCACGCTAGCGTGTGCATTATATTCGCCACTTTGATTCGTGCCTCCAGACTAACACCCAACGCGGTGGGTACAACACCAGTGTCAGTGCTCGTGGTTTGGCTTCTGTATACAAGTGTCGTGTCCTTTGCGTTACGGGTTCATCAATAAGCACGAAACTAACGTGATGAATTACAGCCCATGGTGGTGTGTTTGCAGTCAAGTTCGACTCTCGTGTAGAACGGTCTGGTGTTTTTACCAAGGCTGGCTATAACCGTAACTTCCAATCGCTTGAAAAGAGTAAAGCATCATTTATCCTTCTCAGGCTAAATGCTTCCAACAATCAACCATTTTTTTTTAATTGAAGTTTGTTCAGACTACCTAATAGGGTATTCTGTCTAACTATTTTTTCTTACTATCCAATTTTGCTTTTTTCTGATATTTAATAAAGGCTAAATCTCCAAATCTTCAATCAAATTTGTCAAAAGATTCGAAATTCTGAACTTCAAATTCTAAATTTCAAATGCCCTCGAATTTCATAAAAAATTTGATCAAATTCCTCAAAATCCCACCAAATTCAACTAAATGTTACCAAATGCCACAAAACTCCAACAAACTGCACCAAATTCGAACAAATTCTACTGAAATCCAACTAATACTAAATCATGTCCAATACATACATATTCTTTCTCTTCATCTCGTCGTAGTGGTGAAGCTACAGTCCATGCTCTATTTATGTATTGGTGAAACTTGTGAAACTTTACACAAACCATTGAATGTTCTGTTTGATTATTTCCATTCAGTGTCCATCTTTTATCAACAATGAAAGAATTTCGCCCAGTGGTGATAAACAAGTAAAGCTTGCTTCAGATAGAATTGGAACAAAAACAATTGCCTGTATTTCTTATTTATTATTGAATTCAAGATCTTTTTTTATACAAATGTAGCGTTTTCTTCATACTTTTAAGAATAACTACGGATAAAATTATTCGTCACGGTTTCGAAGGAATTTTCGAATTTTTCCTGTAACACGGCTCATTAGGCGGCGCACACCTTCTTCGTCCATCGTTTTAGCTATCTTATTCCACCAGGTCTTCATCTGATTGATGTCTTTGACAACCTTTCCCTTTGCATTGAGTCTCCTCTTCATGATTGCCCAGTATTTCTCAATAGGGCGGAACTGGGGGCAGTTGGGTGGGTTAAGGTTTTTCGGAACAACCTGGACCCCTTTCTCTGCATACCATTCTTGAACGACTGTGCTGTAATGACAGCTTGCCAAATCTGGCCAAAACATTACGGGATGGTCGTGGGATCGAATGAATGGCAAAATTCGTTTTTGGAGGCACTCGTTTTGGTAAAGTTCCGACGTCATTGTCTTATTTGTAACGAAAACTTTCGTTTTTTGCCACAGCTGCAAATGCCCTGCCAAATCGTGAATTTTCGTGCAAATTTGTCGGCAAAAACAAATTTAAATTTGGCTGGAACATCCCCTCGAGCCGTTGCCAAGTAAAAATTTTGACCTGGTATTTGCCCGAAGTCAGCCTTGACATAGGTTTCATCGTCCATTAGAAGACACCCGTCGAACTTGGTCAGCACCTGGTCGTATAGCTTCCGAGCACGGATTTTGGCCACACTATTCTGTTTTATGGTCCGATTTGGCTGTTTGCTAGCTCGATACGACTTGATTCCTTCCCGGAGTCGAGTTCTCCTCACGGTTCTATGGGCAGCACCGAATTTCCTGGCCAAATCACGGTCCGACAGATTGGGATTCCTCTTAATCGTCTTCAAAATCTTACCACGTAGTTTCCGGTCGACAGTTCCACTCCGACGATTGGCTTGAGGCTTCCGAATCGTCGTCAATGTTTCCTTATACCGTTTGATAACGCGCCATACGGTATTTCTGGGCAATTTCAGCTGTTTAGCTAGCCTAGATGCAGACCACAATGGATTTTCCAAATAACTGTGCACAATTTTTTCCCTTCTTTCGCCTTCCATGTTGATTGTTTACAAAGTACAGTCGATTTGCGGAATATCAAAAATACATACGTGACACTGACAAAATTCCCGACACGTGGGCGCCAAGAACTTCCAAATATGTCCACCAGGAGCGCCACAATATGAGCAAAAGTTTGTTCCAATTCTAAATGAAGGAGAGCGCCCAAGTGAGCGAGAGCGAGGAGTTTCAAGAACTTGAGAGTGAAGCGTGATTTTATGTATCGAACCATCAGAAGATATCGTGAGACTTCCTCATTGCATGACCGGAAAAGATCTGGCCGAAAACGGTCAGCTAGGACTGAACAAGAGATAATGACCGTCAAGGAACGAATTCAACGAAAATCACAACGCACTGTACGTAAAATAGTCGCAAATCTAAATGTTTCGAAATCGACCATGTACGCTGTACTTAAACAGGACCTGGGATACCACGCTTTCGCAATCTTCCGAAAAGAAAAGGCTTGAAAGCACAACTCTCCAGCTATCGCGGCACGCTGGACGAGACTATGTTTTTTTCCGATGAAAATTTATTTGTCCTGCAGCAGTCTCGCAATTTCCAAAACGACAACGGCTCTGCAAGTCTGAGGACATCCCAAGTAGCGGCAGACACAATCCATGGTTCCAAAGCATGCGCTTCCATGAAGATTTGGGGAGTATATGCAATCGCGAAAAGCTACCGCTTGTTTCCATCGAGAAAGGTGTGAAAATCAACGCAGCATATGGTAAAGTACTGTAGAATGCCGCGAAGCCAATTCTAGACTTTGGAAGAGAGACAAGAATTATAAAGTACAAAAAAAGACGATTACGTGTATCAACAGGTCTGCATCAGGAAAAGGCGGTTCTTCTAATACAGCGTAAACTGGTCCAAAACTGGTGTCGGGTAAATTCGATCGACATTTTGGTCTAGGATGCATGGCCTCCCAGTTCACCAGAACTAAATTCCTTGAATTACGGCCAAATAGGCTGTCGAAAATAAACAAGCACAAGGTGTCTACTTTGGTCCAGTTCGAAGTCGTAATCCTTAGAATTTGTGACGAAATGCCGATGAAAGCCGTGCGTGCCGCTTGCGACTAGTTCGAAAAAACGTTTGAAGCTGGTCAAATAGGTTAAAGACGGTGGTATTCTGAAACATATGATCCATGCTTTGTTACCTTTCAATAAAAATAATTACCAATAAAATCCGAATAACTTTTGTGAAATCATCGAAGTTTGAATTTGTATGAGAATATATTGGACACGGTGTACATCCAAGTTGCATGTTCCAAATTCCATATTCAGAGCTCCGATCAAGAAATTCCAAATTGCAAACATTACATTCCAAAATCCAAATTTCAAAATTGAAAGAAAATACCTATTCCAAAATCTGGAAAGTTTAAGTTCGAAAATTTAAAAATATAAAGTAAGTAATTGGAAAACTGAAAAATTTAATATCTAAATATTAAAAATCTTAAATTTTAAAATCGTACAAATTTAAAAATTTGACTGTTGAAGGGCTTTGAATTCTGCATCAGAAAATTTCAAATTCGAAAATTGTAAACCTGATGAAGAAAACAAACGATTAAAAAATCAGCTGTCAAGTCCAAAATCCATAGTGAAAATATGTTAACCTACGAATTAAATATGGATAAAATTCATGAAAATCAAAAACAAATTCAAATTCCAAAATTTAGGAACTAAAATTTGATATGTAAAAAATCTCAAATTTCACAAAATTCACAAAGTTTACAAAATTAAAAAAATTTACAAAATTTACAAAATTAACAAGTCCTAGTTCTAATATCAAATTTCCTCATTCAAAATAGCAAATTCTCACATTCCATATATCAAGTTTCATCAAATTCCAAATCTCAAATTCAAAATTCCAACGCAAATATTGTTCGTTTTATTGTATTTTTATTTTTTTATTTATTTCGGTGCAGGTCTTCAATTTTCAGATTTTCGGATTGCCAGATATCAAATGTTTGCACTAAAATTTTCCAGCACGTTCCCCTTAAAATTTCAGATTTTGAAATTTTAAGCTTCCCATCAATTTTGGATTTTAGATTTTGTATTTTGAATCAGGTTTTCAATATTCAGATTTTGAGCTTGCTTATGCTCTTAACATGTCAAATTAGATTTTTTTTTGGATTTCAATTTTCCCTGCCTCAAAAAACACCCACATGCCAAATTTGGATCCATTTGCTTGGTTAACTCTAAAGTCATGCAGAAATTTGTATTTAAATTGTTTGGGAGCCACCTTTTCCAAAAGGAAGAATGGTCTGGTATTATCATAGAAATATTTCTTGCCTCCAGAAAACCCCACATGCAACTTTGGTTCCATTTGCTTGATTGGTTCTCTAGTTAAGGCTTGTTTGCGACCAAATCCGGACACCTCTAATTACGTATATCGCTGTTAATACTCCATTAACGCGTGAAATATTTTGCAGACTGAGGAACGCTGCAAAACTTGGTTTTCCTGCAAGCACTGTCCATAACGTTCTTAAATCTTTCGATACAAGTTTGACAACAGCCAGGAAGACTGGGAGTGGAACAAAATCAAAAACGGTTCCTCAAGAACCACCACAAGGACGCGAAGGTGAAGCAAATATTACAGAAGAGACCAGATATTTCGGTACGTACTGAGACTAGAAAAATAAAAATGTCCCCAAACGTTCGTACATGCTTACAAACACCGGTAAGGTATGAAGTCGATCAAGGTTAAACTATACCGAACTGTAATCATAAACAGAATGTGACGGCTAAAACAATAAAACGGATAAAGACGAAAAAAAAATGCATCTTGGATCGAACTAACAGCACATTTGTTTTATACCAAATTTAATCTGTCCAGATTTTGTCGCGAACAAGCCTTATTACCAGTATTTCCGGTTCCAGTACTTCCGGTGTACAAACCCTATACCAAATCAACTCCACAGTGGTATTCTGATGACAACGTTGATTTCGTTGAGAAAGACATCAACTCACTATTCTGTCCCCAACTGCGACCAATGGAACGCTATTGGGCAATCGCCAAGCGGAATCTCAGAAAAGCTGTTGTGGACCACAATTTGTTATTGAAGTCTGAAAAACTGATCAGCAATGTCCAGAAAATACACAAAAACTGTGATAGACTGAACTTGATGGACGGTATAATGGCTAAAGTGCGATCCTATTAATGCCATCAGCAATCTGTAGAATTTGTTAGTTTAATTGATATTTTAACATGCTTAGCTGTTATGAAATACATTCTCTCGACATCTTCCGAATTGTCTGCTATTACTCGGAGATGCTATTACTCTATCCTACGTCTACTATATGCTTCTCTACGACAGAGGGTCAATGACGGTCGTTGGTTAGATTCCAATCTCACCAATCAACAACACACCGACCAAGTTTTGTGTTGCTGAATTTTCCTTAAGATAAAAAGAGTACCGCACTCTTTTTCTCAGTGCCCCAAATCGGAACCCCAACAATACTTGTTTTTAATTGTTTCAACACTGTTATCAAATATCATGTTATAATTCCAAATTTTACTTACTGCTTCCTTTGTACATAGCTGTAATTTGGACCAAAAAATAAAAATAATTGATATTCCGGCCCTGTGTGGGTTCTTCTGGTAGAGTATCCCATCATTCTTGGATTAAAAGACACATTGAATTTTCTGCGTTATCTAATGCACATTAAGGGAATGCTATATTTGGCAGAAAATAAAGGGATATTTCAAGTACATTTAATCCAGATAACGCCTGAATCTAGCCTGTTGTATGAAAGATTGCAAACATTGTTGTATGGTGCATGAAATATTGCACACAATTTCGATGTTTACGCCTCCTTTAGCTTGGAATTCAAAAGGATAAATTTTAAGGGCCTGTTAAAATTCATTAAATTTTTTCTATGTTTTCTGTTTGAATAAAAAATAATTAGGATATGACATTTAAGAAATAAAATAAATCTACTGAGGAGTTTTTCCACAGCCCCAAAGAACAGATTTTCGTGATCAACATATCGCTCTAATTTAAGCAAGAATCATCTATCAGAATCAGATCATGATGAATTTAGTGAGACGTTCGTGAAAACATGTCATGACAAACCTCCACATCACGGAAGGACTGTAAAAACAAATACATTTAATAGAACTCACAACAACGACTGGTGTGATTCCTCACTGTTTCCCCGTTATCGTCAACTCCCTAACACACATCTCAGGGAAAAACCATCGCAAGCAACCTGCTGGGTTTGATGGCAACATAAATTCACACCCGTTTTTCGCCAGTTGCAATTTTCTCATCAAATGACTGTCATCTTCGTTCCTCTCAAGTGCCGGTAAATTTCCCGAGCGGGAATGCAATAAACCAAGCCCAAGACTAGGAGACACTCGCATCATTTGCCGTGTTGGCCTAAAATGTTGGTCCTGCCCCGATGACAGGCGCTTGTTGGTCCGTTGAAACGGCGTGGGTCGTAAAAGTTTCAGCATGCTCCTTCTCAGAGGAAACCTCTTTCATGCTGGCTGCCGGCCATTATTGTAGCACAATCCTAAAAAGCCATGAATAATTTACTTTTTTTTCTCTCTCTGGCTGGGCCTTCTTAAAATGCTTTTTTTTTATTTCAGCATCCCCATAATCGAGATGGAAGGCCAGTTGTTGCAACAGAAGCACCCACTAGCAAGCGTTACGAAGAAAGACATTAACTCAAATTTAATGGGCATTCTCCTTTTTCGAAGGGTTTCTGTTTTCTGGGTGTGGGTGGAGGCGTGCAAAGAAAATACGCCTGTCCTGTTGTTTAATTTGACTTAAAATCAAAATCATAAATCTAAAATTATTAAAATAATGGAAAAATGTTTAATTTAAAGTACTTTTTCTTGATGGGCCCACTTGCTTTGATGGCATTTTTCTATGCAATTTAAGTGTTATGTCCTGAAAATTGCCTCTAGCATTCGGGAGAAGATTATGAATATGTGAAACTTTCGACACAGATAAATTTACCGCAATGTCCAAAATGGTATTGTCCAGTTCCTACCCAACAGAGCACCAGTGCACAAATGCCCAGTAGACTTCCATCGAAACGTAAATAATTCGGCCGACACCAACAACTTGAAAAGACTATCGGTTTTGCTCTTTCCCTACTCGTGCAATCATAGCTCACCGGCAGAAGCTATTGAAAAAGTCCAAACCCATTGACTCATGACATTGGGAAATGAGGAAATTTCAACAAAGCTATCTCTCTCTCCTCTGCCGATGCATTTCTCCTAGCATTCTCTCCTTTCTATTTTTCAACGCATCGATCCAATGGCCCGAAAACTGGACAATCGAGTTCAACGGAGCTATATTTCTGTGTTTTACCTTTCCACAGAGCGAAACGGATCGGAACGGAACAATTCCCCCCTCGTGCAAGCAGAATGGAGAGATATTTTCCGCCCGTCTGAAGCTGTCTGTTTGGGAAATGAATCTCCAGTCTGCTTGTTCCTTTGGGGCCCCGTTCTCGGGAGGGCAAACTTTTTCCCCGAACCTTCATCGCCATCCCCTCCTCAGAGGCGACGATGACAACGAAGACAGAAATGTCTATGAAAATCAAAACCATAAGAATGGGGCAATTCGGAACTTGGTGAAGCATGCCTCCCTTTCAAATTCTCATCCGCTAGCTGTCATAAGGGATAGTGACCAACCTGATAACCCTTCTCAAACCACATGCGTCTGAGTAGCAGCTGGATCTGGATTCTATAATGCTGTAACGAGTTCGTAACAGGTAGGATTGAGGGGGGGGGGTAGGTGCTCTTTTACCTCTGATAGAGCGAACGTTTGTGCAAATATCCAAGAGGTTGAGGAGATTGTTTGAAGAGGTATTTTGGGAAAATCAGGAGATTGTCCTTTCGTCTTGATGAAAGGTGAATATAATTTGCGTTAGGTTCGTTTGCTTAGGGATTTGGTTTGTTTCATGTAAATAAATTGGCATCAATCCAACCGTCCTATGAATCTGTGGTTTGTTATGGGAAAGCAAAATCATACATAGCTTCTTAATACGGTTTGATGAACAGTATTCTTTGGCGATTTAGATGTCTTTTATTTGATGAAAAATTTAAAATCGGTTCAACGAGCTGCCTTACGGCATTATTACGCATTGTAGTCGACATTTTTTTTTTCGATGTGGACGTTAAGTGGTTATCAGAGAAACTCATGTAATTTGTAGTTCATTTCCCATCTCCACGTTTTGTCTTCCACCGGTTTTCTATCGTAAATCGTCCATAAATAACAAAGAAATGGTGTTACGATATATTCTCATATTAACAACATTTATTTCTTATGAGCAGTTCAGATTCTATTATTGATCACATTGATTGAAAGGCATTGAATGCAACCGATTTTCAAACCCATCACATGCCTCATGCATGACTTCCGTTTTTATCTCCTCCTATATATTTCAAAGGCTCGGAAATTCCATGAACTTTTCGAATGCCTGTGTCACGATACCCTCTGATGGTTCGATAAACGAAATCGCACATTATACTAAGATTTGTCAAATCTCTGAAAATGGCGGCACCTGGGCACTCTCCTTTCTAAAGCTTTTCAATCAACGCGTCACGAATTTTCGTTAGCATTAGCATTGACGTTTGCACACCTCGTGGATGGAGCTAAGATAAGGATTTAATTCGTTGAAGACATTGCATGCCACCATGAAACGAAACCAGTTACTGATACGTTTCTTCACGCAATAATCTCCACGAAGACACCTCTCGATCACTCACCTGGCCACGTCCATGCAACCGTTGGTGTTATCTACCTTAAGAAAAGCGTTCAGTAGATTTCGACGGAAAATGGAAATGAATAGTCGGAGAGTATAGTTGTACAGCGAGCCCTGTTTGATGTAAAGAACAAAAATATATTCAAAAATGGTTGATAGCATCTAGTCTAAGAGGGTTAAGTGATGCTCCATTTTTCTCCTAATGGTTGGGACTTTAGCATTAACTATAGTCCTAGCTCCTTATGGCTTATGGTTATAGCGCCATTACTCGCTCTCTGTAAAGAGAAGATTGTCTGAAAATATCAGAACAGGTGCTGAAAGAGAGCTTGTCAGATTTCTTGGATTGCTGCGACAACATTGCGTTACTTTAATAATCAACGCGTAACGAATTATCATAGCTCCATAACCCGTGAAAAAAGGACACTGAATGAAAACAAGCTAACATGACACGTAAGGTCTGTATCAACGATAATCCGGACACTTCAAAATTTAACTAAAACACAAGCTTTACAAACTTGTTTACTTTTGATTCACGGGATATTATTTCACAATAGAGTTATTCGGAATTTGCATAATATTTCTGAACTTTGCCCTTAACTCCACCCATTAGAGTTTGTTTGTGGCCATCTTTTCCGATTTTGTTGGAAGTGTTCGATGTCTTTGATTCCATGTTCCTTTCCAGGAGGTTTCCGCTTTATCAGAGCCCAATAATTCTCGATTGGACGTAATTGTAGACAATTTCGCGAATTTGCTGTTTTTTGTTACAATATTGACTCCATCCATCACAGGCATGATGCCAAAGCGGACAAGAAAAAGTTTTTTTTTTGTTTTTCATGAAGAGGAACAATAGCTTCTGCAGGCACATTTTTTTTTTGGTAAGCCTCCGTGTTGATTGTGCTTGTAGTGACGAAAGATTTACTCTTTCTGTCACACGTGCAAATTGCTTGTCAAACATGATAACCGCTGAAAGAAAACTGAACCAAGTTTCATCGTCCGCAACAACGTACGAGAAACATCGAGCAATTTCGCAGCGGCTTACCTGCCGACCCCTGAGTGTGCTTGCCAAGTTTTGTTTGTTGTTGCGCATTTCGAACCGGTTTACTTTCATGAGGCGACTTTGGCTGCAAAACGCTGTTTGACGTTGTTGACCAAACCAGGCCGTACTTGCAATACCCTAACGTAAAGAACTGTGTCTCACAAGTTAATCGCACAAAAGTTTCGATGATTTCTAAAATAAATGGCCTACATGACCGTAATACCACAAAACAAAGTAAACGTAATATAATCCTACACTGCCGCAGCAAAACGCATGGGAAGCTTTGTTATGAAATAGAGTATATGTGTCAGCGCGAACACGATCCGCTTTTTGCTCGTTAAGCATGTATAATTCTCTTGCTGTATTGCTTTAGATTCAAAGACTTCTTTTCGAAAGAGGAACCACAGTAGGCTCGCAACTTTGCACAAGGAACCGATTGTCGGATAGTCATCGCAAAAAAGTTACAGGCGTATTTTCGAAATCCATCCAATCCATATCTGAAAATGGTTTCATTGCAGATGGAACACGTTGTTTTTTGCTCGTAACATGTAGAATTTTGACATTTTTCCGAGGATTTTTCGAGAAGAGGTTCTGAAGGCCCAAAAGTTTGCCACGCACGCAACCGATTATTTATAGAATTATCGCGCTAATTGTTCAAATTCTACCGAAAATTGCAATTTCAAAAACGGGCTGTTGTACTTTGAATTCTGATATTGATTCGCATGGCATTTTATACAAAATGCACGCTCATTCATATGTTTTAAAACGAAAAAATGTGGTCAATCGTGTACAAGCTCAACAGTGTTCCATCTTGTACAAACATGACTGCCATAAACAGAAAAATAAAAAATTGCTTCACTTTACGATTTGTTTGAAATGCCTTTTGATACATAAAAATACACCAAAAAATGCTAGCAACACAAATGTTAAATCCTTTGAGATATCGAGGGGTAATTTCTACTTACTAAGCACAAGAAATAATTGCTATTTTTAATTATTTTATCACACTTTCGAACAATGAAACTCTGGAAGAGTTGGGGACTGAATGAGTGTATCAACGTACCTGCAAAGTTAACAACGAAGAATAGTAAAAATGAGGCTGACATCATTCGTCAAAGCGCGATCAGTGTTATTGCCATGTAATGTCACAAAAGTGGCGCTGCTCCATCTGCATAAGCCTCTTTCAGAAGCGAAATGAAAGTTCACCGTAAATGTTATGCTGAAGAAGCGCTACGAAACACTTCATGCGCAATATTTACACTAAAACGAACTTGCAGCACTTTTACCTTGATGCTTGTCACGTGGTGCCAGGCTTTGAAACAAGTAGCCGGAATGGCTGAGAGTGCTAAAGCGATCTGTTCGACTCCTGCCGTTGCTCCTCTATTCGCTGCATTGCCATAACGATAACATTGCTCATAGGCGCGTAGCAACGCACCGCAGCGTTTCCATGCTTCAGCCAGCAGTCTTTGCGATCATATGACTCTGTGGATATGGCAGTATAGGTGAGCCAGTGAAGACTCAGAGATCTGTCGCACTCTCTTACCCTCTTCACCAACTAACGCACCGAGTCCTTGCAGATGCTATCCAGTACAGTGCCGATTGTAATCAAAGCTCAGAAGGTACATTGAGTTTTTCGCAATGAATGACGTAAATTGAACGAAAAAG
>JASCZW010020619.1:0-11952 GCA_034211315.2 Aedes japonicus
TGACCGATGTGCTCGTACATCTTGAGCGAAAAACTATATCCATTTTCTTCTTGACTATCCATTTCGTTTGAACCGGACCTTATATTGGATCAGTTTGGTCAGCGAGGCTGGCGAGTGACAGCCATGGACCGAATAGAATGGAGACAACTTCTGTGTACAGCAGAGGCCACGCCGGCCTTAGTCTGATTGGTAAGGTAAGTTGGTCATGTTGCATACTAATTTTAGTAAACTTCCTGAAACTGATGCCCGAGATATACCGTTCAACCGTCTTAGTCAGTATCAGAAGCTTTAGATGTATGCGCAAAACTTCTGACAATGAGAATTTGATGACGCAATGAGTATTTGAACCAATCCAAAACGCTATCCAATCAACATTGGAGATGTCATAATTATCAAGGACGAATACCTTCCTCCGCCCGCTGCCCGCTGGCCCGCGTCATCGAATTACACCCAGGACCCGATGGAGCCACGCGAGTAGTAACTCTTTGACCGCCCACAGGAGTCTTCAAGCGAGCTATAAGCAAGATTTGCCCATTACAGTGTGCGTCAGAATCATTAGACATTGTATTGTAGTTTTTTGGGAAGACATATTCAGTTGAATTGAATTGTTATTATTTGTTTATTTTTAAAATATGTTTTCGAAAATGTGGCCGGTAATGAATGTGACCGAAACTATGCCAATAGCCACGCTGTCCGAGTTTTCTCTTATCATGTAATGCCTTGCAAATAACGCCCCTGAATCTGGTACAATTTCTCCGAAGGTCGAGTTCAAAGAAATTTTCGGGAAAGCGGAAAAAAAAGCTAGCCAGCATCACCATAAAACGGAAGACAAGCGATTGAAGGGTAATCTTTCGTGTAACTAGAAATTAGAAGAAAAATTAGTATTCCCCATTTAATTCCAACTACCTTTGCTTATCTTCGACAGATACGCGTATTTCGTCTACAATGTGCAGACTTCTTCAGTGTTTCGTACTAATAACTCGATTCGACTCGACTGTCGTGTAGCCGATTATTTGTTTTACAACACCTCTTATCAATTGAATAGGATCAATCAAGGGGTGTATCAATGATATCGGGTGAATCAAATTGTATTGGATTGTAGTAACTTAGAAGTAAATAAAGCCTGCCCACTTTTTTTTTTGTTGGGACGTAGAACCACTGCGTCTACTGAGTTGAACTTTTGTGATAGCCTGCCCACGTTAAATTCCGGATACTTTTCTTTCAGTGTAGGTTTTAAATTTTTTCACCGATCGCTGAAACGTTTCACTTATATCATAGCTGAAAGTCTCCACTTTATTTCGTGGTTGTCTTGTTACGTTCAGTTAAATGGCGTCGAATCTAGTGGAAGTGCGCAAACGCATTTGGAAAGAAGAGCAGCAAAATCCAAATTTATCGGAACACGATCTTGTCAAGAAACTAAAACTACCGAAATGTACCTGGTTTTGTGTTTGCAAATCATTTGACCAGCGCTTGACTGTGGATCGGGAGATTGGAAGTGGAACAAATCGAAAAGTATGCTCCCGACAAATGGACAAGAAGGTGGCAGCCATTATTGAGAATAATACCAATAATTATGCGCGAAATGTGGCTCGCAAAGTTGGGAAGTCAAAATCGCACATACAAGCACTGAAGCAGAGGCAAGGACTGAAACCATACAAAGTGAAAAAAAAAAATGACAAGCAAAATTCACTGCAAAAAGTCGTGCTAATGAGTTTTACACCTATTTTTTGAAAAGATGTCCTTGTATCATAATGGACGACGAAACATACGTACTCGAAGACTTTAAACAGCTTCCGGAGCTGCTTTTTTATATCGCAATGCAAAGGAGCATTTTCGGGCAAATAAGGTGTTCAAATGCATAGTATATGTAGTTGTTGAAAATCTGAAAGTTTCGTTTTACCGGCACTATCAATAAGGATGTGTATGGAAAAGAATATCTGCAAAAACGGTGGCTACCGTTTATCAGAAGCCACGATTCTCCAGCTCTGTTTTGAACTGATATGACCTCTTATCACTACGTGAAATCCGGCCTGGAATGGTATAAAGGTAAAATAGGTCAAATACATGCCAAAAACAGTCATTCCATCAAACTGTCCAGAACTTCGCCCAATAGAGAAGTACTGGGCTCTAGTTAACGTGAAACTCTTCGAAACTAAGAAGAAAGCAAATGGTACCGATGATTTCAAGAAAAGATGAAGAATCGTCACGGCCAGCCGTATCTGAGGATACCGTACATGATGGCGGGTGTACCACCGAAAGTTTGAGAATTTTACAGAGAGGGGGACTATATCTTAATCGACTTTTTCAAATGTAGATATAACTCTATTATTGTGAAATAAACAATCAGTTTTGTTAAATTCTAGGAACTTATTTCAATTGGGCGAACCTAACAATGTCTCGTTATCGTTCATTTATCACAGCGCCATTATAAAACTTTCGGGGGATTCTTTAGTACAGATCAAAACACAAAACTGCTGAAATATTAGATTAAAAAAAAGTAAAGGTGATTGGAATATGATTGAAAAAGAGAGTCTTTTAATATTAGATTCGCCCTTATGAAAAAAATCCCTAAAATGAATACATTTTTATTTTGCTGCTAATATTTTGGTGTCCGAAGTTCAACGTGGAGTGGCTTTAATTTCGTATTTCTCGATTTGCTATTTTTAATCGATCTTGCAACACGCTCAATACGTATGTTTCATTTTTTTATTGTTTTTCTGCTAGCAACAGAAACGGCAATTGCGGGATTAAAAAGCACTGGATGTGATAAGCTAGGAATATGGACGTACATTTCTATGCTTATTTGATTCTAAATTGAATAAAAAACAGCTGTTTCAATGTCTTAATCGGAGCAGCTAACAGACAACTTGTGTATTAGTTATAACCTTCTCGGATAGCTTTTGGAACTTAGTAATGCATGCGCACAGCAAAATCTAGCCATGGTTTATTAACCACATCTTTTTTATTTGTTTATATTGTAAGTAAAGGAGCGATCTCTACCCAGCACTAATGAGACCCCTTTCTTTAAATGCCGGCTTATGCGCACCGATGCCTTTATATATTCTTCTTCTCCCACATTTTTAACTAATCTCCAACATCACGTTCCCTAGCTGTTTCGGTGGGGCCTTCCGTCGCCGTGTTCCGCGCCTCTTTACCGCCACTGCTTGATAGCTCCTGTTGTCGGTGGGACACTAGTTCGGCTTCTCGATCTTGGCTTCTACTAGTTTTCCCCTGGATACACGTCACTCGGCAACGCTACACACAAAATGGCGGTTGCATTCCACAGGACCAATCCGTGGCTCAGGACGTATAGAGTTGAGCTTCGGACACCTAAACTCCATCGTTATGCTACCTAGCTACAGGTTCCGAGCCTGTTCCACGACCAAGTTCACGTAGATAACCCAAGTTACATATAAAGTTTTATGCATTCCTTCAAGGGTGTTATAAAACGACATTCATAAAACTCTGGTCAAGGCTTATTTGTCTTGATTGCTTTCCCCAAAACCTCCTGAAGACTAAAATGTGCCTATTTGGCCCACCCTGGCAGAGGTTCTGAAAGGTATATTTTAGAGGCAGTTCTAGATTGGATTAAAATAAAAAGACTTTATTATGACCGAATTAAAAGCAGTTTGGAAACCATAGGAAAACCACAATAAAAGCAATTTGACATCTATAAAAGCCTCTTTCGTGCCTTTTCCTCTAGACGCTTGCCAAAACCACTCAAAATAGTTTTATTCATGTTATAATCGTATTCATAAATTTCATTCGCTCTCAACAAATTCATTTCGGCAAAAATAACTCTGATTAAAAAAAAAAAAGTTTACCCATGCCAAATAAAACGTCAGTATTTTCAAAGTGAAATATTTATCTTAGCTTGATTTATAATATTTTATTGCAATAATATATTGCATATATTTTATTTATAGTTTCATCCTACAGTATTCAAATTTTAAGTGCCAAATTGAATTCATTGTGTAAAGTGCTTGAAAAGAGCTGAAAAACTAGGTGCGCTTCCGAAACACGTTCTACTTTCTAAAAAATATTAAGAAAAAGTTTAATTCTTCGTTGCAGATTTTTGTTTTTGCTCCACCATTCTTTATTAATACTTTTGTTTTTATCCCACATAAACTACCGTAAAACAATAAGCCGTGTCAAAGAAAATATATCATGATATATGAAAATTATAAACCTGCATTAAGATTGAAATCAAAATGGCAGTGGCATTAACATTGATATTTCGTGAGCCATTATTGAAAATGCTGTTTTGTTTTCATGTAAGCATCAATCAATAAATAATGTTTTGAAATGGCATTTACGAAAATAATTTTGAGGCTAAACTGTTTCTTTGCGACGCTAATTTGCTTTATGCAAGACCGTTTAGCTTCCAAACAGCTTATATGATAACCAAGCTGCTGCCACACAAATTTTGACAGTTCAAGCTACATCAAAGGACTAACAAAGTTTATACGAACGAATATCGGAAAGCAATGCCGTATACCAGGCGATACATGCCTCAAGATTATTTCATCTGGATGAGAGACTGACTGATGTTGTAGTTTTTTAAACAACCTTGATTGATGGATAATTGGCAAATTACTATACAGAATGCTCAATATATTTTTTTTATTATTTCTAGTTACTTGGGAAATTACTGTCTCTTGTTATCCCTTTTTTCCTCTCGAAAAGATAATTAGAGACAGAAATTTTAGCGTGTAGCATTAAACCCCGTTCAGATTGCAACCTACACTACGATCTTGATATCAAATACCACGCAAATTATTTTTGGTGAAATTAAAGCCTGTCAACCTTAAAATCGTCAACTTTTATTACTGTGTAGATTTTAAATTATTTCTCGGATCGCTAAAACGTTTCACTCGTGTGACAGCTGAAACTCTCCACTTCATTTCGTAGTACAACATGTAAACATTCTTTTTAAATCCAGTAAAATGGCGTCGAATCAAGTGGAAGTGCGCAAACGCATTAACCAAAAAATGAACGAAAAGTACCGTGTTTTGTGTTTGGATGTCATTTGATCAGCGCTTGATTTTGGATGGGAAGGTTGGAAGTGGAACAAATCGAAAAGTATGCCCCCGACAAATGGACATGAAGGTGGTAGCCATTATACAGAAAAAATCCAATATTCCTGTGCGAAATGTGGCGGAGAAGTCAAAATCATACGTACATAAAGTGAAGCAGGGACAAGGACGGAAGCCGTACAAAGTTAAAAAGGTGTCCAACTGTTATGACATACAAAAATTCACTGCAAAAAGTCGTGTTAAGGTTCTTGACGCCAATTTTTTACAAACATTTTCTTGTATCACAATGGACGACGAAACATACGTTCTTGAAGACTTTAAATAGCTTCAAGGTCTGACTTTTTATACCGCAATGCAAAGGAACGCCGTTGCCAAGTATTTCCGGACAAAGAAGGTGTCCAAATTCTCGAAGAAGTATTTGATTCGGCAGGCCATATGTAATTGTGGTTGAAAATCTATGATGTGTACGAGAAAGAATGTCTGCAAAAGCGGTTGCTATTGTTTATCAGTAACCACGACTCTCCAGTTCTGTTTTGTCACTATGCGAAATACGTCCCGGAATGGTATAAGGTACAAGAGGTCGAATACGTGCCAAAAAGAGCCTATTCACCAAACTGTCCAGAACTTCGCCCAATAGAGAAGTACTGGGCACTAGTTAAGCGGAAACTCTTCGAAACTAAGAAGAAAGCAAATGGCACCGATGATTTCAAGAGAAGGTGGAGAATCGTCACGGCGGGCGTTTCCGAGGATACCGTACGGAACCTGATCGCGGGTGTACCACAGGAAGTTCGAAAATTCAACAGAAAGAAGGATTAACATCTTAATCAACTATTTCTTATGTAGATATAAATCTATTATTGTGAAATAAACAATCGGTATTTTGAATAATGCGTAACTTTTGTTTTGCTGTTATTAATTTGGTATCCAAAATTTAACGTCTTTAGATGCATAGATGCTAGTATGAAGATAGTCTATATCACGTAATATAGGTTATAGTGTGAACGGGATGTTATGCTCAATTATTATATAAGCTGCCATATTAGGCAAGGGGGAAATCCCTTGACTGACAATTTCCCCTTGCCTATCCTGCATGGGGTAGTAGGACAAAAGGGTTATGTGCCTGATCGGATACTACCGTTCAAATGCCCTTTGCTCGTTTTCAATCTTGTATCTTTCAATTTTAAAAGCCTGCCGTTGCCCTATACGGAACTATCAATAGAGGAAAGGCTTGTAAGATGGTACGGCTTGTAAGATGGAACAGCGCTACTTTTGACATTCATAGCGACAACACTATCGCGCTGACAAGTGTTAACCTCATTTTTTTTCTATTCTTCAATTTTCATTTGCTTTTGGAGTGAATACACTCATTCGATTTAGCTCTTCCAGGTTTCAATGTTCGAAAGTATCAATAATCAAAAATAGCAATTATTTCTAGTGCTTAATGTAGTAATCAGAGACGAATTAAAAAAAAAAAAAAAGATAGAGAAGTTTCAAAATATAAATAAGTAAGTGAAGACATGTGCTATTTTATTACTAACTAGCCTTTAAGCATAACTGGCATCACGGTTAAAGCGAGAGCTGAAAGGTTACTTGTGGATAAAATCATAGCGGTATTTATCCCTATACTGCTTCGAGAGAGCGCGGAGAAAGAAGAAAGCGAAAGAGAGTGGGCAAATGTAGCCGTACAGCTACCGAGAGGTAGAGCTACGGTAAGAGGGAACGAATCATATTCTTTACAGTTTTCATACATACATTCATACAGTCGTGTAGCTACCGAGACGAGCGCTAAGGTAAGAGGGAAAGAATCTAAGAGAGCGCCACGAAAAGGAAACGAAAAAAGAGAGGAAAATACAGTCGTATAGCTACCAAGACGAGCGGTACAGCTACGGTCAAGGACTGAAGAGAAGACCATTCTTTAGACGAAGTTTGAGAATAACGGACGTTTTTCACGGAGCGGAATCCGAAAATGGACGCAAACCGCATTCACCACACTTAATAAGTGGAAATTTCCCATCGATATTAAAAGGTTAACATTTGTGTTGGCTAGCATTTTTGGTGTATTTTTATGATCCAAAGGCATTTCCAAACAAATCGTAAAGAGAAACAATTTTTTGAGGTTTTGTGTTTATGGCGTCATGTTTGTAAGATGGAACACTGTTGAGCTTGTAAGATGGAACACATTTTTTTCGTTTTAAAACATATGAATGATAACTTTTATGTTTGGAAATGCCATGGAATCAACAATAAATTGAAATAAAACAATACATTTCTTGAAATTGCTATTTTCGATGAATTTCGAAAATAGGCCATATTTTTTTTATGACTATAAATAATAAGTTCCGTGGGCAAACTTGGAGCCTTTTAGTTCCTCTTTCGAAAGATTATCAAAAAAATAAAAATTATGCATGTTACGAGCAAAAAACGAATTCCATCTTACAAGCCATTTTTTGAAACTGCAATTTCGGATGGATTTGGAAAATAGGCCATAACTTTTTATTTGATGACTATAAGTAATCAATTCTTTATACAAAGTTTGAGTCCTTTAGTTCCTCTTTCGAAAGATGTCTTTCGATCCGCGTAAACAATAAAAACTCTACATGTTTCGCGCAAAAGACGGATCGTGTTCCATCTTACAAGCCTTTCCTATACACTTTCTCTTCATGTCTATGCATTCTAGCAATAAAATAACTGTCCGCTCCTAGCGCTCCGCATGTAGATGAGAAATTATCTGCTTCTGCAAACTGCATCAAAGATTGTTTAATGTTTAATCTTAGCAATCTTTAGTTGAAGACGATATCTTATGCCTTGCAATATTCAAAATATTAAGACATTTGTGAAAAAAAAATAAAATAATCTGAATATGAATCTAACAAGCTCCACCAAATGTTTTAAATCCAAATCAAATAGTCCTGGCCCCGGACTAACTCCGGTACCAGTTCAACCATTCACCTATGAAAACCGGAATCTTAGATTAAAAGTGTTTTTCGGTATGATCTGGAATATGTTTCAATGTATGTTCAATGTATGTTGGCTGGATGAAGGTCAACAAATTCAGCTTCTTTTTCCTGACGAGTGCTTATGTCTATCAACGTATTAAAGGGCTATCCATGAACTCGAAGAAAAAGATTAAATTTCTCCATCATCACGATACTGATGGGTAATTCTTCTAGTCTTCAAGCGCCATGCGTGCAAACGTTTTTGAATATCAGTAGCCTATACTCAAATACGAGTTGGATTCAACGGTCGTGTAACTGTCAGCAGTTGCTTGTGTCTAATTTTAGGCGATTGCAACAGAACGTCCATTAATTACGTCACGCAAAAACTGACGTTTTATAATCCCCCCTCCCCCCATTGTCACGTTTTTTGTATGGATCTTCAATTTTTTTTGTATGAATCGTCACGTTTTCCCAAACCCCCCTCCCCCCTTATTGCGTGACATAATTAATGGACCTTCCCCTATTGCATTCGGGTCAATACAACCCGGAACGGATCACTAAAACATGATAATAGTCCCTTGACTTTGCCCAATATGCCGCGGTGGATTAGATTTGTAATTATATTTCCTAAGATAATTGAGCTGTTAACGATATTCAACTAATAAAACGTTGTCTTAGATAAGTTTGCCTTAGATCATCGGAAAGTAAAATTACTTTAATTTTCAAGACGAAAACTTTTTATGCATATGGATGTAACGTCGGTCTATAAGCACCATATTGGGATTCGTGGATGCAACTTCGTCTCATCATTTATTGTTATTGTAGGTTTATTGTTAGTAACAATCCTTTTTTTTGTATTACTGCTTTGGACACTCCATTTTGAGCATATTCGCTATAGTCAACGCATAGCTTCATAAGACAAACTAAAATAATTTACTTTAAAACACCTTAATGATTTTGACATATGATCGATCGGCCATTCTATTTCAGAGCATCAGAATTCCTTCTAAATAGAATTGTATTCCTTCGGTTTAAGTTTCAAAAACCTATAACTAACGAATACATTTCCATTATTATTATTTTTAAGGTTTTTTGGGTCTAAGGTATTCTTGTGCAATCGTTTACATGGTTTACATGGAAGTGCTTATAGCTCAGTCGATAAAGGCGCAGCTACAAAGTTACACTTTGTTGGAGGTTTTCTAGTTCGATGAGTTTGAACTACGAATTTTTCGTAGATTTTTTCGTTTACGATTATTTCTCGACGCCCTGGGCATAGGGTATGATTGTACTTGCCACACAATCATGCTAACGCAAAAATGGTACCTGTCTGGCATTGAAAGCTCTCAATTTATAGATGTGGAAGTGCATTTAGTTGAAGTTGAACGTTTACATTAAACAAATTGTGAAATCAACAATCTTTATATGCTAAGAAAGAAATAAAAGCCTGTAGTTTTCAATACCTGAAATGTTTTGAAAATTGAAAATTTTTTTTTGGAACATAAAGTTTCCAGTTAAGGACATTTTTTAAAATTTGGAGGGTTATAAATTTGATGTGTCGTTCTAAAATATTTCTGAAAGTTTGATTCGATAAAAATCTAGATTTATTAAATCGGTTGATTGAATTGAGATTCATGCGTTATTTTTTTTAGCTGTGACATATTTACTCTTGATATCCTTTTTGAATATTATGCTTCTATGAGTAGCAAAACAAGTCTCCCTATTTCAAGGAACAAAAATTTGATAGAAATGTCAAACGTCAACTTAGCTAGTTTGATTTTTTTTTGTGTTAAAGTGAACAAAAAATTACAGTTTGTGTTCCTTGATGATCTAGCCCAGGTAACCAATAAGCATTGAAATACGCTCTATTTCAGCATCATACTTGTATTCACGATTCTCCTCGCAGTACTACTACCCATTGTTTTGTTTTTTGTTAAATTAAAAAATCTAAGGTCATCTCCAGCGGTGGTCTATTTTTGGAACAACTTTATACTTGATTTGGATCAGCAAAACTTGAAAAGAACCAGCTAAAATAGACCAACTTTGCGTTCCCCACATCGGTGTTGTATTTCTTGTTGTTAGACCAGCCAACACCTGCCATCCTGGCAATCATTCAACATGAGAGAACAGACGTTTTTTTTCAGAGATCGCAGATATTTCAAAATCTTTTCGCCATGGATTGGTTGGACCAATTAATTTTTACAGCCAGCAGTGCGTCGTGAGCAGACGACGAGGAATACTTACTCTTTCCTTTGGTTCCTTTAATTTAAACGATATTATAAAATGCTGATTTGTAATTTGGCAACGGAAAAACAAGATTCAAAACGAAAAGTGTCAAGTCCTGGAAGACGCCCCAACGTCGAAATGAAACGCTAATGCACAAGCAGTGGCCAAAGGGAAGCGTTCTTGGATATTTTGAGACACTTAGAGCCATCTGATGACTTTTGCCAACTAAGTTGTAATGCAGCTGGAAAAGTCACTTAGCTAGTCCTCTCGACGAAAATGTCTGCTGTTCACCAGAAGAGGTGAACAAACTGATGATCTGTAATGCTTCCCAAAGTTCATAAAAAATCGTATAAACTCAGTGAACTTCCCAGAAACTCAGGGAACTTATCAGAACCTCAGAATACTTCTACGAAATTCGGAAAACAACCCAGAAAATTTGGAATTCTCCTGGTATGTTACCTAAATGTTCCCAGAAAATCAGGGATCTTGCCAGAAAATCAGTGAACTTCTCAGAAAGTAAGGGCTCTTCATAGAAATTCAGTAATTCAGGGTATTTTCCAGAAATTCAGGGAATATTCCATAAATGCAGGAGCTTGGCATGAGCTCTGAGTTCGGAAACTCTTAAAAGAACTTTCCAGAAATTCATGAAGCTTTTGAAAAGCTTGTGAATTTTTCTAGAGGTCCATAGAACTTCTCCGAAGCTCATGAAACTTTCGAGAAGCTTAGGAAACCTCTCAGAAGTTCAGGAAATTTGTAGGAGTTCAAGGGACTTCGTACAAATTCAGAAAACTTCCCAGAACTTCCACGTCCATAATGTTCAGGGAACTTCCCGCAAGACCTGGAAACTTTCCAGAAGCACAGCAAACATTATAGACGTTCAGAGAACGTCTCAGAAATTCAAAGGACTTCCCAGTGTTCAGGAAACTTCTCAAAAGCTCAAATAACTTCCCATTTGCTCAGGGAATTGCCCGGAAATTCAGGAAATTTTTCAGTAGTCCTGGAATATTTCAAGGGTTTCAGAGAACTTCCTCAAAGATCGGGGAACTTCCCAGATTTTCAGAAAATGTCCCTAGAAAGGATTTTTAGAGAAATTTCAAAATAGAATCAAAATAAATAGAAGTCGTGTCAAAAATAAACCCAAAAGGAGCTGGAGATAGTTTCTCTTCTATGTAGGGGATTAAGGAGTACAAATAGACAGTTCGTTAGGAACTATTTAAGCTATCGGTAGCATATAAGTCAACGATCAAGTGCACAACCTTTGCCAGTCAACGTGTTGGGTATCTGATCATGCCTCTTGACCTACTTCCCGGGCATGGGGGATGAGCTTGGTAAAATTTTGTGTTCCTGTTTCGAAATACCACCTCACAATGCTCCTCCGCTCAGTCCTCAAACGAGTTCAAACTCCCATTCAATTTTTCACCGCCTGCCGTGAGCCAACGGAACTATGAATACTTTCTCTTAACAACTTTGTTCTAGCAAAAATTGCTGTCTACTCCTAGAGCCTCATGGTGATGAGAAATTGTTTGCCTCGACAGATTCCGGTTCCAAGACAGATTTTCTATAAAGGCTTATGTAAATTATGAATTTTCTATTTTCGAAAAAAAGTGTAAGTGTTCTTCAAGAAAAAAAATACGCTGAAACAAAACAAAATTTCAATTCATGCTAAAAAAGCATAAAATTTTTATTTTCTCCCTTAGAATTTTCTATATTTTTTTTTTTTTGAAATGATTTGTATATTATATCCTAGAATTTGGTGA
>JASCZW010020620.1:0-11950 GCA_034211315.2 Aedes japonicus
CAAGCGTATTGTTTCAAGTGATAGAAGTAATAAAACTCTGCAAAATTTGGTTGCAAACGTTTGCTGGTGTCTGAGTTATTGTTGTTGAAAATACGTTTTTTTTAAACTTTAAATCACTATAAAACTATTCAGACAGTTGACATCTTGGATAAAGTTGTGTGTTTTGATAATATTCATAACTCTGTTGAACATTTTAAACCAATCTGGGAAGGCTTGAGCCACAAAAAAGTAAAAAAACCAAAAGTTTTAGGTATGTCTATATACTAAATCATATTATATAACAGAATGCTTTCGATGTTAGTAATAACTATCTTCAGCAAAGTTTCGTTAAATATATAGTTCGAAAACTTTGCTGAAAACACACACCTTCTATATTGTTCCCACAAAAAGTTAGATATTTAAAGTAAAGTATCAGTTAAGTTTAACTTTTGATTGAAATTAGCATAGACACCAAAGCGCCTAAATATCAGGAAAAGCGTGAAAACACTTTTGACCGTCTTTTTCCAGATTGGTCCCAGTGTGGAGGGCTTCTGTAGTTGTTGTACAACAGATGTATGTATTTTGGCTACAAGCGAAGAGTCACAAAATTTCAGATTTTCAGGCTAAAATTTATATGAAACTAATAGCCAGTTCAGTAGGAAGACTAACAGTAAGTTCTTTTCCATGATGGGCTAATTTGTAATAATTAATTGCAAATATCGCAATCAATACGATGCACCTAAATGCTAACCCGAAGACTAAACTGGAAAAGCTCAAGAGAGACTTGTCTCGAATGTACAGCGACGAACCCCAAAATAACCGACTGACAACCTGTTTCGAAAAAGACGGCATCGAAACGATTAGGTGAACGGCCTATGCGGTCAACATTTTAACATCTTCTCTAGTCCTTACTCCGTTC
This sequence comes from Aedes japonicus, assembly GCA_034211315.2. Lineage (NCBI taxonomy): Eukaryota > Metazoa > Arthropoda > Insecta > Diptera > Culicidae > Aedes > Aedes japonicus. The sequence continues at coordinate 899 of JASCZW010020620.1, forward strand.
ACTGGACCTTCACTGGACCACCGTTGAACTGGACTGTCTTGGAATGAAGCCACTCATTTGAACTGTGCTTCCGAACTGGACCATTGAACGATCGGTCGAAAGCCGATCAAGATTATTCTTTGTCGTCACTGCAAACAATGAAGCCGCGTGATCTTTGACCAACAAACTCGGGGGCAATCGATTTGCGCCTTTTGACGTCTTCCGAATGCAAGGCCCACTCGGTAGGTCAGCTGAATGTCGAACCACGTGCTTCTCGAAGCAGGAAGTGCAACAGATTTAGAAGATTAATTACCCCTCTGGCTTTGTTCCGTCGTTCGAGCCCAACGGCCCGAATTTGCTTCCCCAATAATTATTTCATCAATATTGTGTTGCACCAAAAGCGGCAAAAAGCAGCAAAAAAAAACGCTAGTAATAAAACCAATCTGCTTATGCGAGGGAGCTAATTCCGGCTAACTACGTAATTGAACCCCTCTCTCTAACACAATTTTGGTGCTTGATCACCGTTTTTGGTTGCACAAAAGCCGCAAAGCGAAGATGAACGGACTCCGACTGCGATGATGATGATGATGATGATGATGATGCAACTTGGCTGCAGCAGGTGAGGCGCGTTTTTTGGTCCGATCGTAATAATTGAAAAAATGGGTATGATTTGCTCTAGTGTGAATTAATCCGTTTAGTGATCGATTGTCGCTTTTTGTTGGGTTTAATGGCAGCTACCCGCTTCGTGCTTCCTGGTTTTGGAAGTGGGGAGGTTTGGTGAGCTGGTGCTTAGTTGACAGGTTGTAGTATAACGCTATTTTCTTTGTGAATTTGTTGTGATGAGTTGGAAACGTTTTGGAACGACTACTGAATCCACGATGTCATCTTAGTGCATACTACTACTTGTTTACTAAAATTCAGCGTCGTCAAAGCCCAGAAAGTCATCTCCGACATGGTTCGTTTTGAACTACTCTAGCGCATTTTCAAAGTAAAGGCACGAAGCAAGAAATTACTAAAAGATTTGTAGGATTGTTATGCCGTTTGATTGTCTGTTTCTGCTTCCAACAAATCTGTAGACTCATTCTGAAATTGTCTAGCATATCATCAGTCGCCGAAGTCCCTAGCCCATACGTATTTTTGATCCTGAAGGATGTCTGTTAAAAAAGCTCTATTCTTGATACTTCCATAACGAGTGGTTTGAACTGCTCGGATGCTCACATCTTCTTTCTTAGTCAGTTTTCTGATCAATGACTGACGTTACACCGTTTGTGCACATTACTTTTGTTTAGTTCGGAAGAAAGGCCTCAAAGTTTCAAACTTTATTGCGAATAGCTGAAAAAAATGCCAAAATCATCTAAAAATTGGATGAATACTCCATGCAATTTGGAGTGACGGTTGACCGTTAGCGTATTTCGAACTATCGGCAGAGTCGATACGATAACCGGATTCCTGTTTGACTATCCAAAGCCAACGTCACATGCTTTGCTTTCAATTCAATTCTTGACCTATTTGAACAGAGGATCAAATAATGTTTGCGTAATTCCTGTTTCATAATATTCATTCATTATTAAAGTCATCACAAATGGAGCACATGCATCCTGCACCTACAAATCGCTTGCCAAACCATGATTTTTTTTTTGGAAAATTATGTGATTTTTAGCTTCCCCTGGAGCTCTAGGGCATAGAACTTGTCCCTTGCAGTGTAAAATCAGTTTCTGACCTAGAATTTTCTGAAAGTCCACCGATCCGTGCGCAGGCAAAGTCAGCAAGCCATGCAAAACTGCACCCTCAACGGCCAAATATATAAAGAAGAGTGCCTGCTGCCCTTCCTCCGGTCCCACAAAGACGACACTCTGTTTTGGCCGGATCTGGCAACGTGCCATTACACGAAACCGTTGATGGAATGGTACGAGGCCAACGATTTTGTCACAAACTCGCCGTAACTTCGTTCAAAAGAAAAGTTCTCCACGATCATGAAGGGCAAGCTCCGGAAAACAAGGAAGGTTTTCAAAATCGACAAAGATTTAAAGAAAAAGTGGAATGAAAGAGTGCGAGAAAGATGACGCAAGTGTGGCGCAAGTGTTGCACAGGATTTGATGGGAAGCTTTAAGATTAAGTTGCGGATATTTAGCCTAAAGGGTGATACGGTCAAAATTTGGTCAAGGGAAAACGCGTAAATCGGTGAAATCGTTTATTTAAAAATCTAATTAAATTTCTTTTTCAAGTTCAATTAGTATAAAATTCAGGAAAATATTCAGTTAGGCTTCCGCTTTTCCAAATCCGGAATTGCCAGGCCTTACGCGTGACCCCTGCCATCAGATTTTGTACAGCCACCTTGTCCACCTTCTTCGCCGCAGAAAGCCAGTTTGCCTTGAACTGATGCTCGTCCTTAGCAGTTTTTTGGTCTTCTTTAGGTTCCGCTTGACAATAGCCCAGTATTTCTCAATTGGGCGGAGCTTTGGCGTGTTGGGAGGGTTCTTGTCCTTGGGAACCACCTGCACGTTGTTGGCGGCGTACCACCTCCATGGCCTTTTTACCGTAATGGCAAGATGCCAAATCCGGCCAAAACAGTACGGAACAACCGTGTTTCTTCAGGAAAGGCAGCAGACGTTTATTCAAACACTCTTTCACGTAAATTTCTTGGTTGACAGTCCCCGAAGCTATGAAAATGCTGCTTTTCAAGCCACAGGTACAGATGGCTTGCCAAACCAGATATTTCATTGCGAACTTTGACAGTTTCGTGTGCTTGAAAATATCTGCGTACCTTTCCCTTCCTTTTGCCGTATAAAACTCCTGTCCCGGAAACTGCTTGTAGTCGGCTTTTGACGTAGGTTTCGTCGTCCATTACCACGCAGTCAAACTTCGTCAGCATCGTCGTGTACAGCCTCCGGGATCGCGCTTGGCCGTCGTATTTTTGTTTATCATCGCGATTTGGAGTCACTACCTTCTTGTAAGTCGATAGTCCGGCTCGTTTTTTGCCCGATGCACGGTTGTAGACGATACACCCAGCTTATTTGCGGCATCTCGGAGAGATAGGTTAGGGTTTCGCTTGAAACTACCGGCAACTCTCTTTGTCGTCTCAGCGGCTTCCGGTTTTCGATTTCCCGATCCAGACTTCCTGGCTGTCGACAAACGTTCCCCAAACACCTTAATTACATTTGTAACGGTTGATTTGGCAACTTTTAGCGATTTTGCCAACTTTGCGTGCGAGTAGCTCGGATTTTCGCGATGCGTGAGCAAAATTTTGAAACCCTGCTCTTCTTGCTTGGACGGCATTTTGACAACTGAAGAGTGAATTCCAAAATCAAAATAGGAGCAACATTCTACACACACACACCTTCAAAATGAGGGGTGTTCAGGTTTTTTAAATGCAAAATTAAAAGAAATACGTCAAGTTGATATTGACCAAATTTTGACCGTATCGTCCCTTTAAAGGAAGAGGTTGAATAAACCAACTTCGCAAATTTCCTGATCATTTTTGTCTCTTGGATTTTTTTCGAGTACAATATTTATTGCTTGCTGCTCCTAGGTTGGAATCATCGCCCTACCAGTGAGTAGCGTTTCCAGCAACATTAACCTGCAATGGACGATTGATTAAAGACTGTATTCGATGAAATTTGGACACACGCAATTGTTCGTAACTTTTTAGCGTGTGGGTAAAGTTATTGAAATTTTAACTGAATGTATTTCATTGTGTTATGTCAATTGTGTAATGAGTTTCGTGAAAATCGGTCGAGTGATTTCAGTGATGGCTTCGAATGAAGAAATAGTGCGCCAACAAATTTTGGGCACTCACTTCGAAAACCCAAACGCTTCTCATCGATGGATCGGAAGACAGCTCGGAATCGCACATTCAACCGTAACTCATGTCATCAAAGCGTTCAAGGACCGTAAGACAATCAAGCGGAAAAATGGTAGTGGCAAAAAACGTGACACATCAAATCCGGAGAAGGCCAGGATGGTATTGAACCAATTTAAGCGTTATCCCAATATTTCGATCAGGGATGTTGCGGAAACGGCGAAGGTTTCAGTTTGTTTTGTGCAGAAAACAATGAAACGTTCTGGATTACATGTGTACAAGGTCCAGAAGGCACCGAACCGGAGCGATAAACAGAACTCGGTGGCCAAAACTCGTGCAAGAAAACTGTACAAACAAATGCCAGGACAGAAACACTACGTCGCCACATCTGAGTTGGCCGTTCCGGAGAGTGTACGGAAGAAGAAACTGTCGAAATTTGGCAAAAAATTCCTTGTCTGGAAAGCGATCTGCGGATGTGGCAAAATGAGTCAGCCCTTTATCACCTCTGGGACCGTCAACGAACAAATCTACAAGGACGAATGCCTCCAAAAACGACTTCTGCCCTTCTTGAGATCTCACGATGGTCCGACACTGTTTTGGCCGGATTTGTCATCTTGCCACTATGCCCGGCCCGTCTTAGACTGGTACAAAGATAATAATGTAGTTTTTGTACCAAAAGACGTCACACTCCGGAACTTCGCCCAACTGAAAAATGTTGGGCAATCATGAAGGCAAAGCTCGTTAAAACTCCAAAACTGATAGAAAATGAACTTGAACTAAACAAAGTGTGGTTAAAAGTAAGTAAGCAAGTCGGTCCTATCGTTGCCCAAAATTTGATGAAAGGGGTCAAGGCAAAGGTGCGGGCATTTGGGTTGGGAGAAGAGGTTCAATAAACCAATAATGTCAAAACTTAACCATTTAGTAGTACTTTATTTCCAGAAAGTTTTGAAAAGAATCGGGTTCAATTTGTGGTGACCAATTTTGTGTGTCCAAATTTCATCGAATACAGTCTTTAGCTGGATATCTTTGGGTGAATCCTGCACCACAGGACAGGTGATCAGGACCTGTTGCTTTAGCAAACCTTCCACAGCTTGATTCATCCGCTTCTGGCATTCTTCCGATTGTTTGACGTTGGCGTTTTTCTACCATAGGAAGGCTGTTCGTCTATAATTATCGTTTTCAGCTGCCATACACATCACATCTTGATTTGAGATTCTGCTCAGCCTAACTTATCCAGCTCCGTCTGCAAGTTCTCATAGTCTCTATGGATGTGAAGGTTTTCCAAAGCGACTTCAGTGCGATCAGATCCTGTGGAAGCTTCTCAGAAATTGGACAGAGTTTTCAGAAAAACTTTTACCTCCTTGCAAGCAACATTTCGTTCTGCAGTCTCTCCAAAAGAGCCGATTCTTGCATCGCATTCAATTCCATTTCCTTTATTTTATCGTTGCGCTTGGCAAATGAAATCGGTTGGTCGTATCCTCTTTGGTTCTTGGTATTTAAGTCGTAGTACTGCAGCTTGGATGATCCCGTATCTGTTTGACTGCTAACCCAACTCGGAATCGCAATCGACTGCTTCAAGGTCGTCTTTCGGATGAGTTTATGTTCGCGGTTGACTTTCGGTTCCATCCGATCTTCGAGGCGAATCCAGTTTGGAACGATGCATGACTGTGCTTGTGGGAAATGGGAGAGAGAGTTTTGAGAAATTTTCGTTTGAATCCATGTTCCTCTCCTTTTTTCACAAATTCTGATACGTCTATTTGAAAAAGTGGTCGAGAACTGTTCATTTACATTACAAAAGTTGGGCGACAGAGGGAGCAGTAGGAGGTACTGACTCTGAGCGCTGAACTTCGGATATGAGGCAATGCTTCAGCGACAACATCATCCGTTAATTGACGTTTGGCGAAGTGTTCCCCCTCTCTACCGTGGGTTAACGATCCTGCCAGCGCACTTCATCAATACCTGGACAGGTTAAGAAAGTTGATAGATTTTGGCATTAGGACGTCTCAGTTGAATATGGATTTCCGGCAAAACTGACGTGGTTTGTCAAAACAACGATGGAGCGAGTGATGTGTGTCATCCAAGTATCAGGGACACTATCGATCAGTGCAGTACGTAGTCATTTCGACACAATGCGCTAAACTTACCAACAACTCGTTCCAGAATCTGATTTTCACATTAGCGTGTATGACGAAATCGTTGTGCCTGATTATTTTCATATATTTGGTTCACAATGTATTGTTCTAACTTTTAAACGTAAGACGTGAAAGCGCAATATCTGAATATTCAAATGATATTCATCATTAAATATCATTTGAATATGACAATGAATCTAATTACCTTATATATATATATATATATATATATATATATATATATATATATATATATATATATATATATATATATATATATATATATATATATATATATATATATATATATATATATATATATATATATATATATATATATATATATATATATATATATGATACCAGTAACGGCAATGTAATGCTAGACAAAGTTGTAGAATCTGACAAGAGGTACAACTTTACCATACACATTCATAAATTCAGCTGTTCAATCAAGTTATTGGTAAATTTATCCAATTGCACGATATGACTTTTTACAGCACTGCCCTAGAGTCCCTTTGAATTTTGGAGAGGATTACGGCATAGTGATGAATTGTTGTGATTCGATTCGAAGAGCTGGGATAGATACGAGTGGCACGATCTTCATGCAAGTCTGTACAACTTTTTGTTTTCACCGATGACGTTGATATCGTAGCACGTTACTTTGAGATGATGGCGGAAACGTGCATCAAACTGAAACTGGTAGGATCAAAATACCTGACGGGAAGAGGCTCACGAGAAGACAATGTTCGCACGAGAAGACAATGACATCGAAATAGTAGACGATTCCTGTATCTGGGCTCATTTGTGACCGCCGATAACGACACCAGCAGAGAGATACAAAGGCGCATTATGGCTGGCAATCGTACTTACTTTGGACTCTTAAGGACGCTAAGATCAAACAAAGTTCGCCGAACTTCAAAGTTGACTATCTACAAAACATTAACAGACCAGTATTTCTCTACGGCCACGAAACATGGATTTGCTATTGGAGGATCAACGCGCCCTTGGTGTCTTTGAATGGAGGGTGCTGCGTACGATCTACGGTGAAGCGTGCAGATGAAGCCGGAACGTGGAGGAGGCGAATGAACCACGAATTGCATCAGTTGCTTGGAGAACCTCCCATCGTACACATCGCTAAAATTGGTCGACTACGATGGGCTGGGCATGTTGTTAGAATGTCAGACGACATCCCAGTTTAAATGGTTCTTGAAAACGAACCGACGGGGGTACCAAAAGAAGAGATGCGCAACGAGCAAAATGGAACGATCAAGTAGAAGGCGACCTGCGAACTCTCCGCAGACAGCGAGGCTGGCGAGGTACAGCCATGGACCTAATACAATGGAGACAACTTCTGTGTACATCAGAGGCCACACCGGTTCATGCTCCCGACAACGTCGAGGGAAATGTAGCCCGTGACAACGAGACAAGAAACAATCATCCCACGTCACCTTCAGATGGCCACCGCAACAACCAGAAGCTAAACCAAGAAAGAGAGCCCATGTTCAATCGTGAACCACGTTTCTCCTCCGTCAACTGAACCCGTCCTTTCCAGGATGACCGAATCAATTTGCCCACTTAAAAGTTTGTTTGGTTGAATTTTTCTCCTGTGCTGTTTAAAATTTCCATTACCGCGCCTTGGCTGAACAAGGCATTGTTTTATATACCGCGTTCCGGAGTAAACGGCAAACCGCGTTGAACAACCAATGAACGAAATTCTATAACAGGTGATTCGAGCTGAACTGCAACACGTTTGACCGACCATGTGTATAGATCTATAGTAAAGACGGTAGGTTGAGTTCGTTGTAGTTCATAGTTGTGCATAGCGCATTAGTTGCTGTGCATATAAAAATGAACTTCTGTTTGTCTGAACCTTATACATAGAATCGAAAACTACTGAACCGATCGGCGTGGAATTTTGCATGGTGGGATTTTTAGAGCCGGGAAAGGTTCGTATAATAGTGAGAGACCCCTCCCGCCTCTAGAAAGGGAGGGCTCCCATGCAAATGAAAAAAAAATTCCTTCATAACTCGAGAACTAATCCAGCAAAATTTGGCATGTATAGGTTTTTAATGGTAAAATATATGTCAACTGTCGTTGAAAACCCCTTCCCTCTTTTAAGGGGGGTGGGGGTCTTATACAAATGAGACACAAATGTCAACCAAATATGAGAATTATCCCTATTATTATGAAAATTTATATTTTGGAGTTTTTGGGGCGGAGAAGGTTCTGATGATGGTTCGAAGCCCCCCGTCAAGAAACTCCCATATAAATGAAACACAAATTTCTGCAAAACTCGAATACGAATCAATTAAATGGAACCAAATTAGGCATGTAGGGGTTCTTAGGCAGGTTTTTAGGTGGTTCAAGACCCCTTCCTCTGGACGAGCAGGGGGGCTCTCAAACAAATGCAATAGAAATTTGGACCAAACATGAGAATCCATGCAATTAAAACGCAAAATGTGTATTTCTCGGGTAAGCAGCATATTCTGATAGAAGTTTAACCCCTTCTTTGTCAAGAATCGGGTATGCTTGAGTTACTCTCAGCGCTACATTATGCACAAGAAGTTAATCTCAGGTAATGCAAGAGGAAATAACGTTCAAACTGACAGGGTACGGCTTTGTTTGAAGATAAATGTTTAAATAGTCTATGAAATGCTTCTATACAGCAACAAAAACCGGTAGAAACTACCGATCCAAGGATTAAATTAAAAACACAAACCTTCGTTTTTTTGCAGAAATTACATTACATTAGCCAGTTCTATTAATTTTTCAATAATTTTGTTGCATGCGTAGTAAGGCCTGCATAGGGTTCAGCTAGTATAATATAGAAAGAGATATTCGCTCTAGGCACCAAGACTGGACAGTAATGTTTGATAGAATGAGAGATATGAAAAGAAAGTGATGAAAGTTCCGTCAGTGTACGGTAGGTTGAAAAAGTATAGAAGTATTGAAAATTGAGCGAAATGGCATGGATAAAGTAGTACTCGAACCAAGGACATTACCTTTGCCTAACATCCCACTGCGGGGTAGGTCGAGACACGGACGAATCCGCCACCTCAACAGGCAAAAAGTAACGTGTTGGTACGCGCTCATGTTCTACTGATACCTTGTGATAATTTTTAGCGGTAGTTTGTATGCACTCTGTTTTGATGCGCACGTGGGAGAGGAACTCTCTCCTTTTTTATTGGGTTTGTTTTGATTCGCAACGTCTGAGATCATTCAAGTTTTTTCTCGTCATCTTTTATGTAGAGACCTCGGAGAGAAATACTGTGAAGCGTTGTGATACTGGTCCCCACCAGTATGATTAATGGTTACCAACATTTATGGGTTTACATGCTCTAATTGTTATGTTTTGTAACGTAACGTCCTTTGGTCTCGAGTACTTTTACCCATGCTCTTTCACTGAATTTTCAATACTTTTATTTAATTTTTACAACCTGCCGTACACTGACGGAACAATCAACACTCTCTCTTCATATCTTTCATTTCTAGCAAACATTACTGTCCCCTCTTGGTGGCCTCATGGTGATGAGCGAGCATCTCTTTCTTGATCATATAATTAATATTAACTAACCTTCTTCCATCAGTATCCAAAAACAGTGGACTGAATAAATCGGTCAATAAAAACCACCGCTTTCTTCGATTTATCAAATGAAATTTTCAACGATTTCTCATTTTTATTATTTCCATCGTTAGTAGACTTGGAATGAGAGGAAAATCTATGGAGTAACATTTAAAAAAGGCCTATCAGCTCTCGCCATCAAAAGTTGGGGAACCCGAGCATAAATTTCTACCAAAACATTGGGCTCCCACGCAAACCAATAGCACTTAGATAAAGTAAATGATTAACATTACCGATTATATTGCTGGTTTGCATGGGTTCCCCTTTGTTTTACATGTACAAAGTCGTGTCTACCAATGCTGATTTGCCATTTTTAAATGTTACTGCAAAATTGCAAAATGATTTAACCCTTAGGGAAGTTCATTTTGAAACAGAATTTCAGCTTTGACATCAGTGACATATTAATAATTGTTGGAAGGCAATTTTTTGCATAACAACATTTCGTATAGTAGCAAGGGGGGCCGAAGGGGAAGACTTCGATTTTTTTACCCCATAAGTGATCTACAGGTTACCCGGGTACCCACCAAATTCAAATGATTATTTCTCTGGCAATTAATGACCGATTTCAATTTTTTTGGCACCGTTAGATTCTCATTTGCTTCAGGGAAAGTCGATCACTTACAGGTGTTTTTTTGTCGAACACATAAGGGTTGAATAATATTCTGTCCGATAAACACATCTAGAGAAAATACTCCAGAAGTTAATCCAGATAAACTAGATTAAGATAGGGTATAGCCGACAACGAAGGATTATGTGATTATGCTTAAAATCTTGGATTATCTTCAAGATTCACACCCTCGGGTTAAGCGCATTTGTCAGAAGCTGTACTCATTTTAGATTTAATCCCCCATAATCACAAACCATTCCAAGACCATTTCCCTTATTGTTGACGACCGTTTCCGTTATTGTTACGACATTTACCCTTATAGTTGACAACTATAAACTAACAATCTCCTATATAGTTTTAACAATATGTCAGATGGTAAAAGGCCAAATAACAATATGCTGAATAGGCGGTTAAGTTAGGTTACCATAAAAAAATGGCAATTTTCACGAACAAAATTTTTGCTGTACTCTATGCCAAAAAGTTGGTATATAATCCAGACCGAGTGCAAACAATAAAAAACCTTTCAATGACAATATGGCAAACGTTAACAATATGTGTTAATGTAGAGGTTGTATGGTGAAAATGAGATTAAACTATTCGATAACAATAACATAAAATGTGATAATATATCTTACATTCGAAATATAGTTTTGACTATACAGCAAATTGTTTTTCGTTATGCGGGATAGTAATTCAATGATTGTACATCGCAAAAAATACACATTAATGACGGTTTTCATGGTGAATTTGTCTTCTCGCTGATGACCAACGTATGTATTTATGCAAACAGACACAACCGAAAAAAAAATGTATTTTTTATTCTCCGTGTAGACTTGCCACTATGAATCGATGGAGGTGGATTCAGCAATGTGTCTGATCACGACTATAACGTTTGCATTAAAAAAATGGA
>JASCZW010020621.1:0-11948 GCA_034211315.2 Aedes japonicus
AAAAATTTGAGATCGTAATTTGTTCCACTACATGGATTCTTGGTTTGCACGTGAAAAACCCATATATTTCGCTTCAAAAGACGATAACGCAACTTTGGGGTGCTTCTTCATATTCCATATTACTTTGGTAAAAACTTTGACATTATCTGAAGCAAAGAGATTGCACTTTGTGCAAAGAAAACCAACTTGATACAGATACACCGAACTAGGGAGCGACTCTGACGTAGTGGTCCATATCAGTCACGCCAAAGTCACGAGATCAAATCTCATCCCGAACAAGTTACGGAAATACCCAAAGAGGTGTTTGAGTGACTACGAACCCAGAGGATAAAAATCTCGATAATCAAAAAACAAAAACAAAACAAAAAACAACAGCAACAAAAGAAACATCAATCGCGGATTGTGATTATTGAGTCCACTATAAACTGTAGGCCTTACTTACACCGTGTTCAATATATTCTCATACACTTTTTCCTTGCATTGGTGTCATGCAACTACTCAACATGCTTCACGTATGTGTTGGTGTAGTTTTGCACAATGTTTATACAAACGCTTTTAGGTTATGTCCGATTGTTTTCATTCGGTGTTTATCTGTTACCAGCGATGAAGGAGTTTCGTGCGGTGGTGATAAAAAAGTTTTTGAAAGGCGAGCGCCCGGGCGCTATTTTCAGAAATTTGAAAAACCTCGGAGTAAAGCGAGATTTTTTGTACCGAACCATCCGAAGGTACCGTGACATCTGCTCGTTAAATAAGCGGAAGATATCCTGTCGTATTCGTACGGTGCAGACTGCACGAGTTGTTAAAGTGGTCAGGGAACGAACGGATTAGACGAAAATCTCAGTGGTCTGTACCGTAAAACGGGGTGACTTCGTTCACTTTTTGAACTATTTCTTGATAATTATCTTTAAAATTTTGTTTTACATTTTTTTACTATACAGAAATTTTAAAAATTTATTATGTCAGATGAACTTTATTGTTTAATTCCCGCGGCCAATTTTCAATAATGGGGTGACTTCGATCAAAATCAATATCATCCATTTGAAGTGCTTAAATGGATAAGAAAACACCAAATTTTTATGCAAACCATTTGATGCAGATGTCTCCCGAATAGCACAAGGGTGGAGCATTCCCTAAAGGGAACGTTCATTAATTATGTCACGCAAAAAGGACAATTTTTAAAACCCTCCCCCTTTGTCATGTTTTTTATGGACCTTAAATGTTGTGTACACATTATCACAATTCCCAAATCTCCCACCATTAATAGCATAACATAATTTATGAGCGACCCATCCATTGCTATTTTTCAGTAGTTAACCATAATATTTTTCCTTTCTTACAATCACCTTCTTGGATTCGGGATCATCGGTGAAGTTTGTCTTGTCAAAATTTATAATGTTCTCTGAAGGAACATCTCGAATCGTTTCCCCCTAGTTGTCGAAATATTCATTCACAACGGCGTGACTCACATTCGCTCTATTCCGCTTTATATTTTCTGACCAACGGGTGGTCAATGTATGCGATCTCTTCATAAAAGAAGTGAACCAGTCCTTACCGGGATTGTTGTTGTGGAATCGCGTTTTTATCTGGTTACTATCCAAAATACCTTTCACCAGTAGTTTCGCGCTGGCCGGAGTCAAAGGGAATCTCCATTCACCTACTATTTTGATAGTTTCCCGGAGATCCGTTTCCTGGGCATCGCTTAAGATTGTCTAACAACCAACCGTCTGCAGGTGCCGTCCATTGAGTGTATCATGAAGGGTGCTGTAAGGAATGCTGTAGGTCTGAGCAGCTTCACGCAGTGAATATCGTTTTTTTTTCGTACTGCTTCCAACGCAGCATCCGTCAATTCGGAGCTGTACTGTAAATAAGCTCTTCCACAAACTTTTTTCACGTTCTTTCTCGGCATTTTGGACTTCTCAATGCCATTAAATTGTCGAAATAAATGTTTCACACCTTTTCTCCAATACAGAACGAAACAAAACAAACCCTTTGACAGATTGGAAGGTAGTGCAACACTTCGAGGAGGTTGTCGCGTTTATTCGTTTGCTCTTAATTTTCGATCAAAATATTTTTTTAATAAATAATTTGTTTATGTATACAAAATTAATATTTTTTTCGATTAGCTTAGAGAGACGAATGTTTAAGTAATCTGAAAATGTGGTTGTCAATTTTTTTATAAATCATTTTATTGCTTGAATATATGATCGTTGTTGGGCTTGGTAAAAAGTACCATAAGGAGCATTTTTTTATAAATATTTTCTTATAGCGAAGGAAATAGAGAAATGCTAAAAACAAAATGCATTTATATATCCTAATAAATGCTGAATATATATGGATCAAAGCTCAAAAAATTCAGGCACTTTGAGAAGGATAATTTTAAATTGAATAAATATCGGACTTGGCGGTTGAAGTCACCTCGCTCTACGGTACGAAAAATGGCCGCAGATCTGAATGTTTAGAGATCGTCAATGCACAATATACTGCAAAATGATCTCGGATTCCTTGCTTTCAAGAAATGTAAGGTTCACGGCATAGGCGTAGCCAGAGGGGGAAGAGTGGGGGCCGTTGCCCGCCCCCCCCCCCTAACTTTTGAATCCATATATAGAATTTTAAGGTTGGTTTCAATTTTTTATTATTCAGTGTTAATGTTTGATAGATTACCACTTTGCCTCAATTAAATAGCGGGAAGTTCCCTCGATTTTTAAACTATTCAAAGATTTTATCCGTTGCTATGAGCATGAGTAAGATTATAAACATGAAACACCCGAGGCTGCTACTCCGTTGTTGCCAGATGAGCTGTTATTACACAAACAACCACCAGAGGACTAGCATACATTCTCAAGGTGTAAAAAACTGTGATCTCAAACTAATGCAATAACCAGCGCCTGCCTCGCCCGAATGCATGTCAAATAAGGGAAGGAAATTTCATAAGAAGGAAAACACCAACGCGATCCTACGTTTAACTTGCGGTTATATCCTAGATATAACTACCCTCTATTTTTTAAATATTAATACCTATTTCTGATTTTGAACTATTTATACAAATAATGCTATTCAAGCCAATCACAAAATGGGATAGTGGTTTACTTGCTCCAGGATATGGTGGTACGGCGAGCATGGTAAACCAATATTATGGATCACAACTAATTGTGATCCCCACCACCGGACCACCAGCCCGGCGATCCCCCTTTTCTTCTTTTTTTTATTTTTGAGAGGGACTTTAACCCTTCGGGTCATTCGTCCCTTCACGATCCCCCACATCTCACCAGGAAGCATTTTTGTTGTTTATTTTTCTGTGCTCACTCGATTACTCACAACGCCGAATTATAGGTAACCGAAACAATACGAAACGCGCCAAGGCCGATTGCAAAATAGTGCGTAATAAAGCATCGACACAACTTTTCACAGCCGATGCTCGAAGCAAACTTTTTTTTTGTAAACTTTTAATTTTTAAAACTGTACCAATCCTAAATAAGCTGCTTAAGAACAATCTATGCGAATCCATTGAAAATTGCGGTTTAGGGAACGTCCATTAAGTGACTTTTTACCCTTCCCCCCTTTTCACGTTGTTTGTATGGACCTTCAATTTTTTTGTATGGATTGTCACATTTTCCCAACCCCCCCTTCCCCCTTACTGCGTGACATAATTAATGGACCTTAGGGATTTGGTAAAAGTAAGAGTGTGTAGATGCAGTTCATGCCTTCTGGCAACTTTATGCTTCTATTGATGTCCTGGCTCATTGGCTTAGCATCAACCGGGGGAGACTTGATCTCATTGATATAATTTTCTCCAATCCGCTCAATCAATCGCAATGTTTTGTGATACATTGGACGGATTAATATTATTTGAGATAAATCAATACAGACGTCATCCAAATTTTGCATATTGACAGGCAGTCTAGGAAGACTCTCCCAGTACCTTATAGTAATATGCTTAGAGGTGGACCAGAAGATTAGCTGAGCTACCTCAAAGATTTTTTTCTGTTTGTATGGGAGAAAAATTGTGTTTTTGCGGTGTTGCTTTGTCAATATATACACTGAAAATTTATTTTCGTAAATTTGCTTTCTCTGGGTTCGTAAACGTTGATTTTTTACATAGAACAAATGTCTCGTAAATTGCACGAAACATTTTTAATGCTTGTCATCTGGTGAAATTCTATTATTACACCTCTTTGTACAGTGCACGAAATGAATTTCATGCAGATCAACCAGTTGCTGCCTCTCTTCAGTCGTACTCGTACATGTTGGTATTGCTCATCGGGTGAATCATTAATTTGATTTCTTTTTTTTTTAATACCAATGTAGAAGATCTGTCAGTCAATCATGCAACCACCAGAGTTTTTTTATTGATAACAAAATATTCGTAGTAATTTATATCGTTTTCGAACAATGCACGAATGTTCTTCCTGTGCCAATAAATGCTTCGTGTTTTAGACAGTTACGCGTGTGGCCTTGAAAACGAAGGTAGCAACGTACAAATCTACTTACAACGAACACAACGAATAGATTTGTTAGTCCTACCTTCGATTTAATAATAAAATTAGAATTTAATTTTCAGTGTGGGTGAGAGGGTCGTGGAGGAAAATTACATTTTCAGTACAAACTGTGAACAAACTCGATGGTTATCCTATACAAAAATCCAACACGACTGTAAAGTGAATGTTTCGACACATGACAGTACCCGCTAGATTTTACCATGGTTGCTATTTAATGCGGTTCGATTTTGAAACATGTGGAAAACCTTGAATTCCAGAACAAACCTAGAATTGTTGAATCTTGTTGCCAAGATTTGACGGGTATTGTAAAGTACTTTGGGTAAGCGTAGAGAACATAATCCACCCGTCGTTCAGGCGAATTGTCACAACAAATCTAAACAAAGGCGCAAATATGTACAGCAAGGTGTATATCGGACCATGGGGTTCTAAAGTGAACCAATTTCAAATCTCTAGTTGCATATTGATTGTTGGTATAATGTTATGTATTCAGTGTGTGCAATCGCTGGTTGAAGACGGTGTAATTCTCTCTCTCTCTCTCTCCCTCTCTCTCTCTCTCTCTCTCTCTCTCTAAAAAAATAATATCTTGCCCCACCCTATTCGAAATCCTGGCTACGCCTATGGTTCACGGAGTTTCGGATCCTTCCAAGCAGAAACGACTCGAAAGAGCAAGTCTGCTTTTGTCGCGGCACAGTGGGGAATAATTTATCTTTTCAGACGAAAAGTTATTCGTCTTTAAACAATCCCACAATGTCCAGAACGACAGATTGTGGGCTCTCTATTCGAGAACTGTTCCAGAGAGTGATAGGAATATTCCACGGTTCCAAAGTGCTACGTCAGTGATGGTTTGGGGAGGAATTTGCAAGCGAGGCAAATTACCACTGGTTTTCATCGAAAAAGGCCTTAAAGTGAATGCCGTATATTATGAAACGAAAGTTTTGGAGGAAGTTTCAAGTCATATGTACAAGAGGTGTTTGAAGATGATCACTATGTGTTTCAGCAGGACGGAGCGCCATAGCATACTGCAAATCTCGTTCAGAGCTGGTGCCGGTAAAATTTGACCGACTTTTCGGACAAGAATGAATGGCCTCCTAGTTCACCAGATATGAATCCCTTGGATTATTTCGAATCCCTTGGATTATTTTCGAATGATGCTGGCGAAGGTAAATGACCACAGGGTGACGGTTTCGAAAAACGCCTGGAGCTGGTCAAGAAGGCTAAAGGCGGTGTTATTCCAAACATATGCTGTAGTTGATCAGTATTATATTGCAATATAATGGGTAAAGTTATCAATAAAATCTAGATTATAGATTTGAAATACATAGAGTTTTATTTGGCATGAGAATATATTGGACACGGTGTAGTGCACTGTTGTTCGAACGTGACACTATAATAAAAGATACATAACCATTAGCTTACCAAACTGAATGAGCTTAATGACAATGCTACCTAATTACGATCATCTACGTTTGTCGCTTGCATTCAGGTTACTCTGCACTCCACTGCAACTGGTTCACAATGAGATAAGAATCGACCCTTTCCCAGTTGAATACAGGCAAATGATTAAGTAATTGGCTCGTACAAATGACTTGGCAAACAGGTTGCATCAAACGGACAGTTTTGCAAACAGCATCATCAGTTGCATCTAGCCGCTTAGCCAAGCAGCATTCCTTTTACCATGCACTCATTGAAGAACGTTTACACCTTCTACGATCCGTCGACCAAGACTTGGACCGGACTCCCGGGAAGGAAACCAATTTTCAATCCCAACCAGAGCATAGGCGATCTGATTCTTCAAGTTCTGGAAAGGAATGGCGACAAAGTGCTCCAAATCAGCGCCGATACCGGTGTGGAACTAACCGGCACTGAGCTACGTCTTCGGACGATCCGGATCGCGCAAAATCTCAGCAGTATCGGTTACGACGGCAATTGCGCCGGGAGCCAAATGGAGAACACTTTCACCATGATCGTACGGAATGGGGAACATACGGCTCCGGTGCTGTTTGCTTGTTTTGCTCTGGGCATTCCGGTAAATACGTTGGATCCCTCCTTCTTGAGAGATGATTTGAGTCATATGTTGGGAAAAGTGCGGCCGAAATTGGTATTTTGTGAAAATGACACGCTGGAAGAAACGGTAGCGGCTTGTGCCCTAGCGCACGTGTCTCCGAAAATCATTCTGATGGGTCATCAGTTTGACGGGTATGATCACGTAGAAAGTCTGCTGAAGGTGACCGGACGAGAGGAACTGTTTTCGTAAGTACAACGTAAACTCGAACTTGAACTTGAAATTGGGTTCTTTAATTTCTAACTGTTTAATTATAGATCAACCCTAATTGCAAACCCCGAAAAGCATCTGGCGATTCTTGTGTGTTCCTCCGGAACAACCGGTCGTTCGAAGGCCGTCAGTTTATCACATTCGATCTGCATCGCACACGTGGCAAACTTTTTCGAGTGTCATCCGAGCGATAGGACGTTTGCCTTCAGTTCACTTTACTGGCTTTCGGGTGTTTTGTTTCTACTAACCAGTACGGTGTGGGGTGCCACTAGAATTATAACTCGTCAAACGTACCGTCCGGAGGTGGCTTTGAATATAATCGGAAGGTTCAAGGTATCGACGGTCTTTATAACGCCATCGCAAGCGCACGGTGTCGTCCATTGTCATCAGGCAAATGCATCTGCCTTTACCAACATTCGTTTGATGTTTTGCGGTGGAAGTGCAGTGCCGGTATCGCTGAAGAGATCGTTTGAACAATTGATTCCGGGAAGGTTTCTGGAGGTTGCCTATGGGTTTTCGGAGATTGCGTATCCAGTAACTTTCAGTAAGAAGAAGCTTTACCGGAATGGATCGGTTGGGTTTATTCAACCAGGAATAATGGTTAAAATTATTGACGACAATGGGAAGCCACTGGACGTCGGTGAGGAGGGAGAGATCCTGGTACGGGCGGAGCGCGTATTTCAAGGGTATTACGGAAACGAGGAATCTTCAAAGGACATCTTGGACAGCGAAGGATGGCTCCATTCCGGAGATATTGGACGCTTTGATGAGGAAGGTTACCTATATGTGGTTGATCGGAAAAAGGACATGTTCAAGTACAATAAT
Source organism: Aedes japonicus (assembly GCA_034211315.2). Lineage (NCBI taxonomy): Eukaryota > Metazoa > Arthropoda > Insecta > Diptera > Culicidae > Aedes > Aedes japonicus. Next base: position 7,594 of record JASCZW010020621.1, read on the forward strand.
TTTCAAATTTCCCCAACCGAAATCGAAAGTGCTATTCTGCAAATACCGGAGGTGGCAGCGGTCTGTGTTGTGGGAGTCCCGGGAGAACCAAACGATCTGGCAACTGCGGTGGTAGTTCGGAGGACAGATTGCTCGCGAGTGATCGATGCAGCGGAGATTGTTAGCCGTACTAATGAAGCGTTGCCGGATTATAAGCATCTGAGAGGAGGCGTGTACTTTGCCGAAGAGCTGCCGCAGACGGCGTCGGGGAAGGTACAAAGACGAATGGTGAAAGAATATTTATTGGAAAAATTGAAGAAGTAATGATGCAAATTTATTTACACAGGATTATTCATGATAGTGAAGCCATGCAAGTAAGGAAGATTTCTGAACTAATTTTGTTACCACAGCCAAACAGGCGATACTATTTGAATAATTATTCTAAATAATATCGGCGTGAACATCTCACGGCCATCTTGCCCTAAACAAGCCGCATCCGTGTCTACACACACACAAAATTGCATGCAAGTTATGTAGAATTTATAAACACGGAACTGCAAAACTACCTAAAATTAGCTTCTTTTGACGCAACCGTAAACTATCGTTCAATAAGGTAAATTCAGGTAAACTTAGGGTTAGCGAAATTTGGGCTAACGGCGGTGAACTATGAAGAAGGTAAATTGAAACAATCCTAAAAAATCCAGCGGTGGGTAAAATTAACTTACTGAGTGATAAAAAATATCTACATGAACCAGAGCATAGAAAGCGAACATTGGATAAATTTATTGCTGTTTCGATCGGATACATAAAAATAGATAATCGTGCTATTATTTGTTAATTGAAGTTTATTTCATTCAGGTAACCTATAGCATCGTTACGCGATTTCAACGCACTTCCTCGGAAGTTAGGTTTAACGTTCAAAAAAGAAAAATCGATTTTTGTCAGAAGGATTTTCCAGCGATCAACGGCCGACGCAAAACATGTATTTTCCGAGGAACTTCGCGACAAGGCCGAATCTGCTTTTGTAAACTAACACTTCATTCGTCGATTTCACTCAAATATAAGCACAGTGTCAAAAATTAACATTATAATCAAGTAGCGGAATGATTCCTCTTTGATTTGGTAGATTACGTTTTTGAGATTGAACTAATTTTCTCGGGAAATCAGCGATTGAAATGTTTGTTTACAAAAGCAGATTCGGATTTTTTCTGAAGTACTCACATTTACCGGCCGGGTGTTGCCGTCGACAAGCGATATCCTGCGTCTTTCCGGAAAACAACACACAACACAAATTGGCCGTCATAGAAGCAAATGGTCTCGAACTTTTTTTTTACCCACAGCGGAGTTTCTTTTACTCAACACAAGTTTAAAAAATCAAGTACTTTTTTACCAACCTATAGGTAATGTATACATTACTCAACCATTGAGTAAAAATGAACTAACAGAGTACATCGATTCTACCTAATAAGATACTCTAACGCATTTATTCAAATGTGAAGTAGTTGAAACATAAATGTTCAGTACTTTTCATTTTCCGTGTAGAAACGTCAATAGCAGTGGAAGTCTTGCCACCCTATAAATATTTGAACTGATCGTTTGATGCATATTCGATGATTGAGAAGAAAGAGTAATATCTAATTCTCTGGGCACTCACTGTGTTATGTTTGTGCTATTTTATCTCTTTCGAAATATATATGTTTAATGCAAAAAGAATTAACAATAAAACAAAACTATAATCAATTTGTAGTAATTACCGGGGTGCTTATTGGGATGTCCAGAACTCTGAATTTTGTTTGAGTATCCTGTGAATAACAACGCCACCTATAGCAATCGACCATTTCTATACATTTTGATGATTTTCTTTATACAAACCATCATTGGAAATGGGTTAACGGTGACCGATTTGACTCAAATTTGTACCATAGGCTCAAGATTGCATAGGCAATTCGTGACTTTGTGATGCGGGGTCCCAGAAAAACCGTAATACCCAATTTCATCTATCTTTGCATATTACCCTTAAAAAACTGACACACAAGACATGAAGGTCAATATTGACCCGGATTTCAACCCTTTCTAGAATAATGAAGTTTAAGCCTAGCCACAATGTTTATACCCCATTTCATAGGTTAAGGTTGGAAAAACTGGTTCCAGCAACATTGTTCACCGGGAATCTTCTACAAAGAGAAGGAGGTTTTGATTTCGATGTGTGTACAGAATTGCATACAAAACATTCCAGACTAGTTGTAGAGAGTTGCCGTTTTGGACAAAGTTTCTCAGTATATCATTTGTCGTCTTATGACATTATCATATTAATTCCAGATCATGCCGCAGACATGGCGCTGCAGTCTATCTTTTCTAATGAAGCCTAGAGTTGCCGTCTTCGGCAAAGTTTCTCATTATGTCATTTTTCGTCTTTTGCGACATTATCAGATTATTTCCAGATTTTTTCGCAGAGATGGCGCTGCAGTCTATCTGTTCCAAATGAAGCTATAGAGAGTTGTCGTCTTCGGAAAAGTTTTTCAGTATGTCATTTGTCGTTTTGTGGGATTATCACATTACTTCAAGATTATTTTTTTTACCAGCTCATTTATTTGTGAAACTCAGTTACGGAGCCGATAATTCATTTTTTATTTTTATAATGCAATAACTTAATACTAATATTAGTAAGACTTGAGCCGTTTACTCGCGGTTTACCCGAGATTAATATGGGTGGCATTTGTTGGGGACTGGTTGTACAGACGAACATGGAAATAGGATTCTGTAGTCCCATCACATAGTTGTCGCCAGCAATTAAACTTTGCTCGATATGGTCAGGCCTGCCTTTATTCATTCAGCCGGTTGTGTTTACCATTAAGCGGCGACGAGACTTCTAAAGATGTCGGAACAAAACAAACACAAACAAATAAATAAAGAAAACAAAAAACACAAGCAGATTAAACTCTTATACTAGACATTGGGCGAAACACATAAATCGATTGCATATAACACAGCTCGCGAGATCCCAACACATCTCTTATAGAAACATACAGTTGTCTTCCTTGGGCCTCTACGGTATTCAAGAGTTCCGTGCATTTCCAGACTGCGTGATCGATGTCATCATAACCGTTTCCACACCGGCAAAGATTCCCAAGTAACCACAAGCATTATATCATAACATTAATTCGACCGACTATCAGCAACAGTCATGCCATATCACATTTATTCAACAACTCCAATGCTATGTAGCATTACCTTTACATTAAAAATGTTATGATGCATTACTATATTTCTTCAAACAACTTAACGTTAAATACGCATTAATTGATGCATTATCGCATTATCTCAATAAATGCTTCATTGCTAGCTAAAAAGTAGCATTGGTGCAGTATCATCTGGACGACATTTTCCAATTTGACTTTGGAAATGAGAAACATATGATCGAGCTGAGCTGCCTGTCAGATCCAGAAACGTCATCTTCATTCTTCTTAACCTTGGACTTCGCCGCAGAAAGCTTGATTCCTAAAATTTCAGCAGAAAATATGGCTGCATTATGGGGAGCCGCGGGTTTTTCTGGTTGTTCAGAGGACTGAGCTGTTATTTTTTAAAGAGGAATCTTCATTCTCATACCATTTTCTTTTATGATCCAGTTTCAAGCTGCACCGGGTATCAAAATGGTGGCTTGTTGTGTGATGAACGGCGGGGGCATCGATTTCATTTGAAACTCGTCTGGGGTTGAGGATGAACAAAGGTTCGGGTATCACAGTCTCAACGATGTGTTGAGCATGAAAAATCTAAAAATAGCTGCATGAAACATGTTTTTGTAGAACGACAAAGAGGGTGTGCTTAGGGTATGCTTCCTTAATATTATGCAGTTGTCTTCCATAATTTCATTGCTCTCTTGGCTAAGAGCGTTAACGCAACCGGCATTCATCGATCATTCGTGAGAAGCCTCGGTTCGAATCCCGATGTAGGAAACACATTGGAGCTTATATTAAATATATCTCATCATCAATGTTTCGCGAAAATATATGCCATTAAATGATAGAAATAAATCGTCGCAATAGAGGAGAAATGAATTTCAAATAGAAAGGAAAATACATTCTTGATGTTTTTTCTCCAAAATTTTCCAAGCTCTATACATGCTTTTTAAAATGCAATAAAACATTTCAGTAGAAGCAGTAATTCAACTGCTGAAAAAGTAACTATGCCCTAAATATACTTGTTTTCGGCTTCAATAAAGCACGTGCGCTAGCTTTAATTTGACAGGAGTGGGGCCCTTTTCGACTTTAGTTCTGCTTTATGGACGCATATAAGATTAAACTGCTTTATACAATAAACTTATATCGTAATATAATGCAAAATTGATGTATCTATATAGAGCTTCATGGTTACTTGGG
>JASCZW010020622.1:0-11948 GCA_034211315.2 Aedes japonicus
GTGATTTATTGTTTTTGAGTAACAGACAGCTTTTTGGAATAGCGCAGTCAGGGCGTTCTGCTTATCTTCCCACAGTCTATCATTTGTGTTTATTCTCACTTCGTTGTTGTGTGACAGTTCTTACTCTTTTCTACTTATGACACAAAACTTTTCTACTTATGGTACAAAAACCATAGTAGACCATGAAACCATATATCTGTCACTCCGAAACACGACGAATGTATCATGATTCTCGCACCATGGCTTTCGAGCGTTGTACGGCAAGAACGCGCACACAACACATGGAAGTGCTACCAGCGCCATTTTCAAGCAGTGGTGAAAGTGAGAACTTATGCTATCCATTAGTTTGACATCTGAAAGTTGGAAACATTCCAGTTGCGAGCCATTCTCAGCTCCAGTGAAATTTACCAGGTGATCGACGTCTCTGGAGCGAAAATGTATCTGCCCTGTGAAGCAACTGCAAGAACTCACTTATTCACCAAAAAAGAGCCACAAGATTCATTTGTCTCCGAACGAACTGCGAACACGAATGTCGAGAAAGTATAGGTAAGTTCTTGTTAAATCCTATTTTGACGTAGACTACGTCTTACGGCAAGGGTAGGGTGTCAAATGAAAATCTAAAATATTGCGACCGTCACGAAAAACCGTACGTTTTGTACGCGAATAACTCAAATAATCCACGATAGATTTACATGATTTCTACCTCAATCGGTCGGAAATTTTACCGCGCTCCAATTCAAGTGTCAAACATTATTCTCAAACAATCAAACTATCGAAAATAACGCAAATATAAGGTGATGCCTTATAATGTCATTATGCAGAGTAAATTTACCAAATTTCCTATCACAGATTTCAAATCGAAGCAAGGAACGTCTTGCATAATCTTCTTCTTCTTTGTGTTAGAGAGGAACTTTAACCAATCATGTCATTCGTCTCTCCATGTACGTCTCGCATGCAGCTGAGAACAGTATAAAACGCACACTTAGGAAAATTTTGCGTCAATCATAACAGTTCGATCAAGCGTACGAACGTGTTTTTCGCTCTCTCGTTTTTTCCCCCGTTTTTTCCCCTCGCCCGCTTTCTCGCGATTGCGTGTTCGGTTCGCGATCTATCGCCTGCGCTTGCTTTTCTTCCGGTGCTGGCAAAGTAGAAAAAAGTGCTGCAAAGTTCGGAAAAATTTCCCGCTCGACCTATTGCTGTGGCAATGGGTCGAAAAAATCGACCAACGGTGACATCCGTTCCCGAAACATTACCGCAACCGGGCAGCTCCAAGCGGCTGCGCCACGATGACGCCGATCCAGTGGATCGCAACGCTCGTCTTCTAGCGAGCAATCAATTCGCCGTGCTTCCGGTACAGGAGGTGCCAAAGAAGGTGTAGGTTTCCCCGCTCTTCACCACATCAAAGGACATTGCTGCACTCAGGACCGAGCTTGCAGCTATCCAAATTCATCCGCTGTTCAAGCTGTGCGGTAATGGCACTAAAGTGATGTGCTCGACGGAGGCTGACTACCGTGTTGTCGGCGCTCACCTAGTTGCAAAGAAACACGATTTCTACATTCACGACGCGCCCGGAAGCAAGCCAATGGAGGTGATTCTGCGTGGCCTTCCGGAACTCACTCCGGAGTTAATCTTTGAAGAGCTGCAAGCGGTGGTACTAAAGCCTCAGAAGGTGTTTCCCATCAGGCGCCAGCAACACGGAAACTACCGGGACCAACTTTTTCTGGTCCATCTTGAGGAGGGATCCGTCACGATGGCGGAACTGTTGAAAACACGGGCCCTTTTCGACATCATCGTTGAGTGGGACCGGTATCGTCCGAGACAGCACGAAGTGACGCAATGTGGCAACTGCCTTGCGTTCGGCCATGGAACTCGTAACTGCCACATGAAACCGCGATGTGGCAAGTGTGCCGGAGCCCACAGTACCAACGATTGTGCCCCGATGGAAGAAGGTGCGGTACTGAAGTGCGCAAATTGTGGCGCAAACCACGAGAGCAGCAATCGAACCTGCCCAAAACGTGCTGAATTTTTGGCGATCCGCAAGAAGTCATCCACCAAGTCTCGGCCTGCTCAACGCCGTCCACCACCTCCGATGAACGAGGAGAATTTCCCGTCGCTACAGTATCAGGTGCCAAACCTACCGCCGATCCCATTAAATCACCGCCAAGCAAACCGCCTGTCAGCTTCCGTTCATCATCGTTTCGCGGCAGCTGCCGCCGCCCCCAACCCGACTGCTCCTCCAGGCTGGGGCAATGCGAGTCGCAGTACCTTCACGCAACCACCCGTCGATGGACAGTTTTACAACTCGGAGCAAATGGTGGAGTTCGTGCAAGAGCCAACTACGTTTCTACCGCTCCAAGGAGGAACAGCTCAAAGCCGCCACATCCGTGACGATGACGTTCATTATTAAGTATGGACCGTAAACACACTATAAACATCCTAAATTGGAATGCTTGTTCCATTCGGAACAAAACAGTCGAGCTCGGTGACTTCCTTAACAGAAAGGCCATCGACATCGCCATCGTCACCGAGACACACCTCAAACCGGAAATCAGCATATTCATCCCAGGATACCGGATTGTGCGACTTGATCGTAGCGGCTCTAGTGGAGGAGGAGTTGCGATCGCCCTGCGCTACAACATCAACTGCCATCTGCTTCCGAGCTTTCAGCTGCAGTCCATCGAAGCCATCGGAATCGAGGTCGAAACAACCGCGGCCCAATCACCATCATCGCGGCCTATTGCCACAAGCAAGCCAGTACCAACAACGGAACAACAACGGCCCTACAAAACGACATCCGTAAGCTGACTCGGAGGCAGGGGCAGTTCATCATCGCCGGTGACATGAATGCGAAACACGAAACCTGGGGGAACACCCGGCGGAATCGGAACGGAATTATTCTATAGGCAGACCAGGAAGAGGGACAGTACACCGTCCTGGGCCCGGATACTCCCACCCGGTTGAGCAGATCCGGGGTCCATTCGACAATCGACATCTTCCTGACCAACAGGGGGAACAACATCGCCCAACCGATCGTACACCAGGAGCTCAGCTCGGACCACTATCCGGTGCTGGCCGAAGTTGGCTCCTCGGTCAACCGGCATCGTATCACCAGACGGAACTACCATCGCGCCAGTTGGGAAAGGTTCCGACAACACGTTGACGACAACATCGATTTCGACATGCGCCTTGATTCGGTTGATGACATCGAACGACAGCTGCAGAGCATCGAGCAAGCGATCTCCCAGGCCCGGGAGCAACATGTACCGGTGATAGATCAGGTGAGCAACTCTGTACCCATTGATAGACCCACTAAAGAACTTATTCAATTGCGCAACGCCATTCAAAGGCAATACCAGCGAACTGGTTTGCCAACGCTCAAACGTCACTGTAATCGAGTGACGAAAATTATTAAGGCCAGAATGGTGGACCTTAAGAATAACAATTTTGCTGACAAGATCCGCTCTCTTCCTGATTGTGCAAAGCCGTTCTGGAAGTTGACCAAAATTTTAAAAACTAAACCAAGTCCCATTCCACCGTTGATCCTACTAGACAGCAATTGCACTAAGGATCGCTTTATTACTCCTGCAGAGAAGGCTACTGGTATAAGTCAACACTTTGTCAGCTACCACAATCTCGGACAAAACGTCGTCAGTCTACACGAAGCTGCCGTTAGCGCGCTTATTACTAACATCAATATAAGCCCGAACGACTTCACAGAGGAGTTGGAGATCTCAGCTGACGAATTGTTCACTTATATCAAAGGCTTAAAGAATATGAAGGCCCCAGGTTTCGATAAAATCTTGAACTTGGAGCTCAAGCAATTGAGCCCCCAGTTCTATAACCATCTGGCGTTGATTTTCAACCAATGCCTGCGACTTAGCTACTTCCCCTCTTGTTGGAAATCAGCTAAAGTCATCCCCATCCAGAAACCTGGGAAAGATCCTTCCTCTTCCAAGAGCTATAGGCCCATCAGCCTTCTCTCAGGAGTATCAAAACTATTTGAGAAAGCAATCCCCCGTCGGCTTCTCTCGTCTGCAAACGAGCTTAACATCTTGCTTGACGAGTAGTTCGGATTCCGACGTGGTCGCTCAACAGTGCACCAACTTAGCCGAGTAACCAACATCCTCAGGCGGAGCAAGTCTGTTGCGAAATCATCTGCCATGGCACTTCTCGATATCGAGAAGGCCTTTGATAACGTGCCTTTGATAACGTGGCCTGGTGTATAAGCTAAAAATATACAACCTTACTATCTTCCTAGTGAAGATGATTAAAAATTATCTGTCGGACAGGACATTCCGTGTTTCGCTGCAAGGTGCAGTTTCCGATGCACAGGAGATTTCCGCCGGTGTTCCGCAGGGAAGTATACTAGGTCCACTTCTGTTCAAGCTATTCACCTCGGACATATCCCCGCTCCCTGCAAATGGATCTCTGTCGTTGTTCGCCGATGATACCGCAGTCGTCCACAATGGTAGGGTAACAAGAGCGCTTACAGCGAAACTGCAGCGAAGCCTGAATGTTCTGTCAGAATACTTCACCGAATGGAAGATCTGTCAAGTCATCCTATTTCCACACTCCAACTCTCCCAAGTCTGTTCCACCTGAGGATTGTAAAATAAGCCTAAACAACACAACGGTGGAATGGTCCAAATCAGCTGTCTATCTTGGCGTTACCTTAGACAGGTTGACAAAACTGTCACAAGGTGTAACGTTCTGTTGAAGCTGATGTACCCATTGATCAACAGAAGGTCTACATTATCCCTGAAAAACAAGCTTGCTGTCTATAAGCAAATCATACTTCCAGTCATCGAGTACGGCATGCGAATCTGGGAGAGTGTGTACCCAATGTGAAGGTGTACCCGTTTTATAACCTTCGTGGCTGCCTAGGAGACGTTCGTTACTTAAATATGAAATCTGTGCTAGGAAGTACAGTGTATTTGGTAAATTTACTCTGAAAAATCGACATTATAAGACACCACCATATATTTGCGTTTGATGTTAAAAAATCAATAATTTTCAGTATTGGAATCAACGCGTAGAAATATTTCCGATCGATTGGTGCAAACATTTAGAAAATGCTTGGATAAACGACTGAGATATTAACGCTCAAAACCTGACCACATTTTGTGACGGTCGTAATAGATATTTTTAAACTGTACCCCAGTATAGAAAACAAAGACGTAGTCCTACGTCAAAAAGAGATCTCCCGGAAAGCAACGTCGCGAATTGATTTTGCGCCAGCATCTGGAAAATTCTCAACTCTCTCATCGGGACATCGGAAAACAATTTGGAATCGTGCAGGCAACGGTAAGTCGTGTGATTGAACATCACTACGAAACTCTGAGCATCGAACGGAAAGAGAAATGCGGTCAGAATGGATGTTCTATTATTGATCAGGATCACAAGCGTGTCGTGAAAGCGTTTAAGCGGAATCCCAATGCTTCAGTCAGGCATGTGGTCCAAAAGTTGAATCTGTCCAAGTCTTTCGTTCAGAGAGCCAAGGAAATGGTAGGGACTGAATACGTACTAAGTGCAGAAGGTTCCAAATCGTGACGAGCGGCGAAAGACTGTGGGAAAAATACACCCAGATGCTGATGAAGGATGTGGAACAGAACCCGGTACGAGCGGACAGGTAATGAATTCCGACAAGTGGACAAACCAACGAGATATCGCTTCGAAATACGCGTATGGATCGAAAGAAGGGACACTTCATGACATCGATTTTATTCTTGTAACTTATATACAATTGTACTCAAAAATTGAGTACAATGAAACGGGAGTGTACATATCTTCCGGGGAATGGACAGCAAAAGTCGATGAGGTAACATCGCTAAGGGGCACGACAGTTAACAACGAAGCCTCATTGTCTCATCATGGATGACGAGACTGTTCTTTCAGCACAAGTATGATGTTCCGGAGGATGTAAGGAATCAGAAACTTTGAAAGTTTGTCAAGAACATTGCACCTTTGCTTATCTTGACAGATACACGTATTTCGTCTACAATGTGCAGACTTCTTCAGTGTCTCGTACTAATAACTCGACATCAGCACGAGACACTGAAGAAGTCTGCACATTGAACATCGATTTTCAAGATTGTCTGAAAGGGAAGCATGCGAAGCGTTCGTTCCCACGTAGCGAATCGAGAGCTGAAGTATTGTTGACGTTGGTGCACTTCGACCTCTGCGGACCAGTAGAGGTTCCGTCATTAGGTGGAAGCCGCTATTTTATGACGTTCCTGGACGTCGCAAGCAAGCGCGTCGTGGTCTACTTCTTGAAGAACAAAACCCAAGCACTCGAGGCGTTCAAATCGTTCAAAGCATAAGGCGAGGTGTATGCTGAACGACGCGAGGCTAGGTAAGGAGTTTTGGGCAGAAGCCATTTCGACCGCTGCTCATGTGGTGAATCGCTGTCCAACACGTTCCTTGGAAGATGAAACGCCGGAAGAGGCGTGGACTGGAAAGAAGCCGAATCTAGGGCATCTCAAGGTCTTTGGCTCGAGTGTTATGACCTTGATACCGAAAGCGAAAAGGAAGAAGTTCGATCCTTAATAAATCCGAAAAGGGTATTTTCGTTGGTTATTGCGAAGACACGAAAGGACATCGAGTGTATGATCCAGTGAATGACCGTTTCCACGTCAGCCGAGATGTCATGGTACTAGAAGAAGGTGTTGCTATCCGCGCGGCAGAACAACGAATGGAACCGGTGGAGTTCATGGAGCTTTGCTGGGACGAATGCCATGATCGTCCTGTGTTCGGTGCAGATGAGGTTCCCAAGGTCGAACAATCGGTTGGCAACGTCGTGCCTGGTGCTGCCAGGCCTGCTGAAAGAATTGGTCAACTGGGTGGCAATTCTGATGATACCGAAACAACAGAAGAAGTCGTTGTCGTCGAAAGTTCGTTCAGTGAAGCGGATGATTTCCAGGATGCCTGTGCCCATATTGCGCTCCCACCGCAACTCACTAGACCAGCGGATGAAATGCAGCAAGGATTAGGGCGCAGCGGTCGGGAGCGCCGTTGTCCAGGCAAGTACAGTGAATATATTAGCCACGGTTTCTTTTCTGGTGGTGTCCATTCCCTTCAGCTACCTTCCAACACGTTGAGCAATGATGGCTAGATGGATGAACCGACAAGCTACGATGAGGTACTGCAACGGCCCGATCGAGATCATTGGCTCGCGGCGATGCGAGAGGAAATCGCTTCTCTCAGCGAGAACAGCACATGGGTACTCGATGATCTGCCCGAAGGGCGGAAAGCAATCCGGAACAAGTGGGTATTCCGAACGAAGAAAGGTCCTGACGGAAGCATCCAGAGGTACAAGGCTCGTCTCGTGGTTTAGGGCTGCTCTCAACGTCCCGGCTTGGATTACAACGAAGTGTATTCCCCGGTCGTGCGGTACGCGACCGTCCGATATTTGATGGCTCTGGTGGATATCGACCAAATGGACGCGGTAACAGCATTCCTGCAGGGCGAGCTGAAAGACGAGAAAATCTATATGCTCCAACCGGAGGGGTTTGCTGCGTCAAACGGAAAAGTGTGCAGACTGCAGAAGGCACTCTACGGTCTTAAGCAATCCAGTCGCGTATGGAATGCGCAGTTGGATGAGGTGCTTCGAGAATTCGGGCTGAAACGATCGAGCGTAGATCCTTGTATGTATTGGTTTAGCCGTGGGGAGAAAATAATGTTTGTGACCATCGACGTTGATGACCTTCTGATTTTCACAAACGATCGGAAGCAGAAGAAGAAGCTGAAAGCCCGTCTGCAGAAGCGATTCAAAATGAGAGACCTCGGGGAGGCAAAACATTGTCTCGGCATCAGAACCACGAGGAATCGTGAAGAAGGCAAGCTGTGGTTGGATCAACAAACCTACTCCGAAGACATCATTCATCAATTCGGTATGGCCGGTGCCCACCCAGTTGCAACACCAGCAGATCCTAGAATCAAGTTGGATAAATCGATGGCACCAAAGACGAAATCTGAAACAGCAGAAATGAAATCAGTTCCATATAAAGCGGCAATCGGGTGTTTGTCGTTTGCAGCTCAAGTCACCCGATCGGATAACTTATTTGCTCTGCAATAAGATTCGAATAACCGGAGATGGCAAGCGAAAGTATTCAGAAGATGAGCATTTCTCTGCCAAATGAGCAAATGACTGAACTCCAGCCTCTCCGATTTGGATGAAACTTTGCACATGTCTTCGGAATTGGTGACGATGGATTTTCCGCCGGTTAAGGGAATTTTTTGACTCAAGACAAATTTTTCAAAAAGGCGTATGTGTTTTGTCATGCGTATTTTTCAAAAAATCATAACTCGAAAACTGTTGGTTGTAATAAAATTGCGTCCGAGAAGAAGTTGTAGTAAATTAATTTGACTTAATGAAAAAAATATGTACACTGTAAAAAAAAAAATTTCTTCAAAAAAATCAAAAATTAGACTTAAAAATCAATTAGCAAATCTGTCCAACGTACGATTTTTATAATTTTTTTTTTCAAGAAGGCTTTGAGTCATAAGAAGAAGAACAAATGTTGTTCTACGATGGAGCAACTTAAGATAAAAAAATTCTTAGAAGTAAGAAAAATTCAATTTTTTTCTAATTTGTTGTTTTTGCATAAATAACAATATTTTAATAATATAATACGATTCTTCTAGTGATTTTAAACAAAAATGCACTTGATGAGCAACATTCTAAATGTATCCGTTTTCAAGATAATTTGAAATTAATGTCGAAAAAATAGCTTTTTCCATGAAAATATCGCTTTTTCAAATGTTAATCGTGATTGTCCATCTGCAAAAGTATTCTTTTCAAATTGTACATAAAATTTTCTACAATAAACCTTTTATTACCGAGAATACTAGACAAACTGATTTCTGATATTTACTGTAGGTAACATGACAAAATTTTCTGCTTTTACTTACAGTATATTATGAAAACCTAACCCGAAACAAAAATAATTAGTATTCATGTTAGTGTACAAGCGTAAAGGGCGATACGGTCAAAATTTGGTCAATATCAACTTGACGTATTTCTTTCAATTTTGCATTTAAAAAACCTGAACACCCCTCATTTTGAAGGTGTTTGTGTGTAGAATGTTGCTCCTATTTTGATTTTGGAATTCACTCTTCAGTTGTCAAAATGCCGTCCAAGCAAGAAGAGCAGCGTATCAAAATTTCGAAATCGAAAATCCGAGCTACTCGCACGCAAAGTTGGCAAAATCGCTAAAAGTTGCCAAATCAACCGGTACAAATGTAATTAAAGTGTTTGGGAAACGTTTGTCGACAGCCAGGAAGTCTGGATCGGGGGGAAATCGAAAACCGGAAGCCGCTGAGACGACAAAGAGAGTTGCCGGTAGTTTCAAGCGAAACCCTAACCTATCTCTCCGAGATGCCGCAAATAAGCTGGGTGTATCGTCTACAACCGTGCATCGAGCCAAAAAACGAGCCGGACTATCGACTTACAAAAAGGTAGTGACTCTAAATCGCGATGATAAACAAAATACGACGGCCAAAGCGCGATCCCGGAGGCTGTACACGAGGATGCTGACGAAGTTTGACTGCGTGGTAATGGACGACGAAACCTACGTCAAAGCCGACTACAAGCAGCTTCCGGGACAGGAGTTTTATACGGCAAAAGGAAGGGGGAAAGGTAGCAGATATTTTCAAGCACACGAAACTGTCAAAGTTCGCAAAGAAATATCTGGTTTGGCAAGCCATCTGTATCTGTGGCTTGAAAAGCAGCATTTTCATAGCATCCGGGACTGTCAACCAAGAAATTTACGTGAAAGAGTGTTTGAATAAACGTCTGCTGCCTTTCCTGAAGAAACACGGTTGTTCCGTACTGTTTTGGCCGGATTTGGCATCTTGCCATTACGGTAAAAAGGCCATGGAGTGGAACGCCGCCAACAACGTGCAGGTGGTTCCCAAGGACAAGAACCCTCCCAACACGCCAGAGCTCCGCCCAATTGAGAAATACTGGGCTATTGTCAAGCGGAACCTAAAGAAGACCAAAAAAACTGCTAAGGACGAGCAGCAGTTCAAGGCAAACTGGCTTTCTGCGGCGAAGAAGGTGGACAAGGTGGCTGTACAAAATCTGATGGCAGGGGTCAAGCGTAAGGCCCGGCAATTCGGATTTGGAAAAGCGGAAGCCTAACTGAATATTTTTCCTGAATTTTATACTAATTGAACTTGAAAAAGAAATTTAATTTGATTTTTTAAATAAACGATTTCACCGATTTACACGCGTTTTCCCTTGACTAAATTTTGACCGTATCACCCTTTACAATCTAACTTTTTTTATTTTGCTTATACATATTATAATGATCAATTATAATATGAGTCAAACATTTTGTGATAATAAACTAAAAATTACTTATTGTTAAAACAGTTTCCTGTGTTTTTGTTTGCCATCGTGACCATGATTCATATCTTTCCTTCGTTATATCATACAATGAATGCGCAAGGGATATACTGTACGGCACTGTTAATTTCTTGTTTATAAAATCTCTTTCATTACACCAGCATTATACACGGATGATACGTATGATGGTGATTACAACATGAACGGAAAATGTATAATAATGATCATACAGCTAATGGTAATTTTCTATTCGGGTAAGCCATTGATCTGCACACAATCGTGACCAATGTCCCACGAGGAAATGGTCAAGTTGAGAGGGTGCACTGCATCATAATTCCCATGTTGATTCCCGAGGGATACAAACGACTCCGTTTCAGTTGATGCTGGGAGTAAAAACTGCGAACGAAGGAAGATGAAGTTCTTTATGAACTGCTCACTAGCGAGATGCAAGAACAGTTTTGAGAAGGGAGATACGAATTACGGGAGATGGCAAGCGAGAGTATTCAGAAGATACAGCAAGAGAACCGGAAGTACTACCATACTCGTCGAGGGCCATTGAAGGGATATCGTATGGGCGACGTTGTAGCAATCCCGAAAGCTGGCCGATGCGAAATTCGATATTGTGGCCCATACAAAATCGTCAACATTCTACCCAACAATCGGTATGAAGTTCGGAAACTCGACGATAAAGGGGAAGAGAACGACAACTGCTGAAGACTGTCAGAAGCCATGCCAAACCCCAAGAACTCATGGAGAATAATCTAGTATTGAGGTCCTTCCACCCCTCCATCTGCTGCACTTGTTGCGCCACCCACTTTCGCTAATCAGAAGTTATCTTCCAATCGATGAACAGTGGCTACTCAATTTTATAATCCAACTAAATGACTGAAAAGGGAATCAATGGTGCTAAAAATGTTATACATGTACGATAATTACATATTTTCGACTATAATCTATGGAAATATTTCAGGCAGTAGGTAATTATTTTTCACCCGCGTTGATATTAAAGTATTTTGCGTGCCTCGCGATCAAGCAGGAGTTACAATTTTAACCCGAATAAACATTTTTCCCCGCCTTCCTTTCAAAATCACACCAACAAGAAAGTGAAAATCAACAGCCTATCCACAATCACGGCTTATCATCACTTGTCCAATGACGTTTGTGTAAATTTAATTCGAACACTGCCGTACCACGCCGATAGTACAGTTTCATTCACTGTACGTGTTCTTCTTTGTATTCAACGAGTGGGTATTGTCCGGTAAATGCCAAATTCGATTATAATCAGAGGACAACACAACACGAATCCAAACGCACATGGCACACTGCGGTTTGTTGATGTGTTGCTGGGCTGGGTGAATTATTGCTTATTATTGTTCGCCCAGCCGATCCTATTATACCCACCGATCGGCCTGCTCTATGGATGACTCAGAGCATTGTTCACCCGGTCCGAGCACCGACGATAGCGACAGTTCCATTCCGACAGCCGAACCGAGCGGTCCCAGCAGTCGTCAAAGCACGGTCGTCAAAGTGATTCTGTATAGAGAAAGCTATTAAACTTCTGAGTGATAAGCAGGACAATCGTGAATCATGTACAGAACAGT
>JASCZW010020623.1:0-11947 GCA_034211315.2 Aedes japonicus
TGTACAGGGTGCGGCAGAAAATAATGCGAAAATTTGTTTCAAATCACATTTTCAACTGATTCAAGCAATAAAAGCAACATTTTCGAGTGCAGCTTTCTTTATAAAGTCCTTTCAAACAAATTTATTCAATGTGTCCTCCATTTTTATTAATAAAATCCTCCAGCCGACGCCGGAAGCCAGAGCATGCCTATCGGACGTAGTCCTCCGAAATTGACTGCCATGTGCGTGTTATGGTTGACTTCAGGGTTTTCACACTAGGGTGTGATGTTTTGAAGGCTCGTGCTTCAACATATGTCCAAATCGAATAATCCAATGGATTAAGATCTGGACTGCTAGGGGGCCACAAATCCTTCGGCCAAAACTTCATGATATCGTTCAACCATTGTTGGGTTCGATTGGACGTATGACACGGCGCTCCATCCTGCTGTAGGACACCGTTTTGGTCCTCGGAGAAGTTGGCCTTCACCCAGGGAAGCACTTGGTCCTTCAAAATACCGATATACACTTCGGTATTGATTTTAACTCCAGCATCAATGAAAACAGACGGCATTTTCAAACCGCTGGACGCCACCAAGCCAAACATCATGACACCAGACGGATGTTTGGTTTGATATTTGAATTTCACTTTCTCCGGAACGTTCTCCATTTTCTGCGGTGAAATGAACCGGTCCGTGCGGCTGTTGGCCACAGCGTCGATTCTGAAAAGCTTTTCGTCGGAGAACAGGATTATCATTTTTCCCTTCTTCAATAAGGAAAGCAATCTCTTGGAACGAGTCACTCGTAGTTCCTTGACCCGGTCCGTAATCAAGTGGCGTTTCATTCTGGCTCTGGAAGATGCATGAAGGTCATCTTTGATGATTCTCTGAAATATTGGCATCCTTTGCAAGTTTTCTTATGGAACGCACCGGGTTGCGAGCAATTTTTGCACGGGCCGATTTGATCACGTTCGGTGTGCGTGCAAAGTGCGGACGTCCGCTGCTTAGAACCATCCTGCAGGGACTTTTTCATGCGGTAAACTGTTGCCAAATGGCACTCTACCACCTTGGCAATCTCTTTCGGCTTCTTCTGGGCAAGCAACAAACTGGTGATCACTTCTTTCGCGAACATTTTGAGGAATTTGCAATAAAACAAATAGAATGTTTGGATGCAGCACTTGAAAGTAAACATAAACAAATACACTTTCGAGAGAAATTAGTCACTAGCTACACGAATTAACCCAATACTCAAGTTTGAACATTTTCGTATTATTTTCTGCCGCACCCTGTATTTATCATAAGAGACCAAAAGAAATTAAAACCGGTTTCAACTCGTTCTTTGGGGCAAATTTTGTTTTGTCGTTGAAAATAACTGAGAATCGTGCCTGAGACTGTTAAAGAGCCCTGCCGGTAGACAGCGGAATCAGAATCGGGAGATTATTTTGAAGTTAACTTGCCTGAGATGTGGAATTTTGAATTTCGGGTGATGTCCAATACCAACATTGCTTGGTTGAATCAAAAATCAAATATCTAAAAACAAGCCTTCACCAAAACCTCTTCAAGAATAGAAATTCTTTTTTTGCGAATTGTTTCAGACCTACTTTTCATAATAAATCTTTGTTCCTGTTTCCATCCCATGCTGAATGAAAAAATTACAGAGCAAATAGCTTGATTTTTTATTTGTTATAATGTTGTTCATGTTTAATAACAAACAGTACAAACCAACCCACTTTCACGTAAATTATTTGACTTCAAGTAGGATTCATAGCAAAGCGATGAGATTGATATTGTAGCGTTAAGGTGCTTGAACACGAATCATCCTCATTTTGTAGAAGCATGTGTTCTTCTATCCCATAGGAATGAGAAGTAATTTTAAAAATGACAGTGTTCACTAATACCCGTTAAACGATAGACCTTTTTTTGTAGATAATCTTTCCTAAAGACAATAAATCTCTAGCGGGGAAGGTTTAAGATGAATTGCAGCTCCATGTATTTTTTTTCTCTCTAACTCTCTCCCGCAAACTTACCTTGCTATTTAAAATTGATAAATCTCGATTGCTAGTGAATTGACATTGAATCGACTCGACCAGATTGCTCACAGCAAGTTAGCATACAAACTGATGTGATTAAATATTCAACATGTAGTACAGATCCTGAGTTATGTCAATTCTAAATTTTGAGGTAATGGCTGCCTTCGAGAATGCTTTAACGTAAGCCCTTAAGGGCTATTGATTTTTTGTTGAGCAATTTTGCTTTCTCAATCATAGTAAGCCGGTCAATAATTCATGTCCACCATTTAATTATATCTCCTTTCTCCTCCCCTCTTTCCAGGCTTGGACGACCTGGGTGCCCGCTGCGCTCAGTACAAGAAGGACGGCTGTGACTTTGCCAAGTGGCGTTGCGTGCTGAAGATCGGCAAGAACACTCCCAGCTACCAGGCCATCCTGGAGAATGCCAACGTGCTGGCCCGCTACGCTTCGGTCTGCCAGTCGCAGCGCATCGTGCCGATCGTCGAGCCTGAGATCCTCCCCGACGGTGACCACGATCTGGAACGTTGCCAGAAGGTTACCGAAACGGTGCTGGCTGCCGTGTACAAGGCCCTGAGTGACCACCACGTTTTCCTGGAGGGAACTCTGCTGAAGCCGAACATGGTCACCGCTGGACAGAGCTGCGCCAAGAAGCCGTCCGCTCAGGAGATCGCCATGGCCACCGTTCTGGCTCTGCGCCGCACCGTGCCAGCTGCCGTTCCCGGAGTTACCTTCCTGTCCGGTGGACAGTCTGAGGAGGAGGCCTCCGTCAATCTGAATGCCATCAACCAGGTTCCACTGTTGAGACCGTGGGCTCTGACCTTCTCGTACGGTCGTGCCCTGCAGGCTTCGGTACTGCGTGCCTGGGGAGGCAAGAAGGAGAACGTCAAGGCCGCTCAGGATGAACTCGTCAAGCGTGCCAAGGTAGGTGTCGATTGGGTTAAAGATGTATCGTTTGTTTTCTTCGAACTTGTCACTCTTTCTCTAAGTGGACTCAAGGGCGTGGGTATTTACCACACTGACTGGAGCTGAAGGCAGCGGTGATGTGGCGACACGTGGCAATCAATCATCGTCTCGTTGCCATTTCACTTTATCATTATGAGATGGTGCTCAAGACGCCGGGTGGAAATGTTTATTAAATGAAAACAAGCGGAGAAATACTATCCTTCGGAGTGAAATTTGCCCTCTTTGATATGCTTTGTCTTTGCGAGGCTAGGTAGGGAGGGGGCATGATTGACTGAAGAATTTCCCGAGCTGATGGAAATCCGATCTTTTGCAGCTGGAGAATGAATTGTTATGGCCTCGATAATGCACGGTCGGTCGTTCGCTGGTTGACCTGTTGCTTGAGGTTCCTACGTGTGTGTGAGTTTGGCCTTTACCATTTTCACTCGTGGTAGGTTGGAGAAAAAATAATGGAAGATTGAAAGATGATCCCCTACCGATGATGGTGACAGAAAGGCTGTGAAATTGATTTATGATACAAGGAAGACCTATTCAACGATAACGATGACAGACGTGGTTTCTATCCGGTAGAAAAACGGTTCCGATAAACATTTTAAATCCAGCATGTAATTATACAATATAAACAATCTCACGTCATTCGCTGTGAACCAACGGCACGCGAAAATGCATTAACGAGAGTTGCCCCACCCCTCCCCCAGAGAAAGAGTGACGGTTGGTAATCTTGCTTGCACAGTTGTAACTTCCTTCTCACAATATCAGTCGCATGTAAACCTACTACCCGAGCAATCCCCAAACCTTGAAACGTGTTCGTAATTGCACTGTCATCTGTTTATTTTCCATTTATTCCTATTTTCATTTCATTCATCATTTTTCTCACCGCCTCGGTTGCAAGTTGCGTGCGTGATAACTTGCGATGTACGACCAACTCCCGCGCAAAAATATATCATTGGATTGCCATCCGCCAATTGAATTTCGTGCTCGGCAAGTTCACGGTTCCGACGAAACCGAAAATCTCGGTCAATGGCGAAGCTCCCGTTGCTCTGAACTTCAAGCATGCACCGAACAGCTGTATTCTTGGCTGTGACGTCATCGCACCACTAACCTTCTCGCAAGCATTGCGTGGTTGTCACGAAGTTGTCCGGATTCCGGCTTTTATAATTGGTTGCATGCGATCAGCCAGCAACAACAAAAGAGCTCAATGTTTTGATCGGAGAAGGTTATTGCCCACCAGCCAGAGCTAGTTTTGCGCAATAAAAATACTGCACTGCTGGTGACGTGATTTACCTAGGTGTGGAGTGCACAAGTGGTTCTGCGCGATGTGACCGTACCTAGATGGGGATGGCGTTGTCAAGGGGATGCAACAGATTGAAACTGAATGTTACTGGATGGCCGAATTTGAACAGGGTTGTACGTAGATCGATCGGATATTTCAATTAGAATTTTTTTCGAAAATCAAAAGGATGTGTCGATAATTATTGCGACACATTAGATTGATTGTCAATTGCCATATTTGCAGACGAGAAATTTATTGAGCTTCAATTTTGTCAAAGACCACTTGTCGATTAAACATTAATTTAATTAGACATCAATTATCAAGCAAGATGAGGTTCTTGTACAATGGTTCATGAAATGCCTACCAACATTTGTGAGTCTGGTACGAAGAACGGAGCCAAAATCCAAAGCTACTAGTAATCATACAGCAGGCCTTGAAAGCTATGTGTCATTTTTATCAAAAAGTGTTTGGCTCAAAGACTGTTTTCGAAAAAAATGAGACACAATGATAAGAAATCAATAAATAACTGATTAACTAGACGTTCAATCGAAAAGTTCTCTGATTAAATGTTCATGCTAAGAAAAAGCCAACGTTTCCAAATGTCTTCTTGTCGAAGAGACGGATGAGAACAAAAAGATTGGTTCTCCCATAGTAATTCCCAGAGAAACTTCAAAAGACCAAAGTACGAGTTTGCAACTAATTAAGCTCAAATTGAAAAAAGAAAGAGTCAGGCCTACATATAAAATCGAATGAGAGATCCAAAAGTATGCAAACGTCAATTTAATTTTAATTTCTAGTTTTAATTCACACTGAAAAAAAAAAGATGAATTTAAACAGACGCAAACAATTTACTCTTGTTCAATTACAAGCCAAAATAAGCGCAACGATAAAAGATTACGCACTCGTGAGTTTTTCAGGATTCGTGCGCCTAATTTGTGATCGACCCTCGGGCCCTTTGAATTTGTATCATAATTTTTTAACACATCTTGATTTGTCACTATAATTGCGCACGCTAAGATGAGAGTACCTAAAAATCATTAAACAGTACCGTTAATCGCTCACAAGTGCACACACCCAAATTGTGCGTAAACATAGATTACCCAATATTGGAAATTGAAAGAAGATAAACGCTAAAAGTTAATGATTTTCATCGCAACTTTTTACTGAAAATTGGGGTATTTTTTGTAGTTTTATTTTACAGAAGGCTTAAAAAAATGCAATTTTACAATTTATGCATAAGGATTCAAAATTCTATTCTTAAGTCTGCACTTCAGCAAAAATAACTGTTCAAAAGTATTACAAGTATATACCTGAATCCATTTCAAATCCTTAGCGGCACACTAAATATTTCTGCAACAATTTTGATCGAATTACAAGTTGCCGAATCGCACCTCGGGATTCACATTGGTCCACAAGGATCTGTTGGTGCTAGAATCTAATTAAAAAAAATGCAACAATGGCTGCTTTGAAAATTGGAATAAACTATTTATTGAATAAACTATTTATTGAAAGGAATATAAGTAATAAGAATAAAAAAAACTAATTACTTTTTTGCTGAGAAAAATGTGGTGACCACATTGCTTCTATCCTCGATCAGCGACGAAACATTTATTCAATTTTGGATAAATATTATCGTTCAGTATTGGAAAATGAACATTACACAAATGTCGGAGAATTTTACAGTTTATTATTTCTCAGTTTTACCGATATTTTTTGTATTGTCAATACCTAATTTTAGGTAAAATAAAAACCTAATTTTAGGTATTCTCATATAAGCGGCTGATTTACACGCTAAGATGAGAATACCTGTAATCAGGTATTTGTTTTACCTTAAATTATGAATTGTTGACAAAACCTAAAATATCCGTATAAATAAACGTTAATGAACAGTCATTTTAACTCACATTTGGGTAATGATGGCGTTCTTGGAAAATGATTTTTCGAGCTGTTTGTTGATTAAAAGAGTAGAAAATCGTCGATAATGACGATACTGACCAATTCCTTACAGTCTAAAAAATAGCAAGAAAGTTATTATCAATTTCAGTTCTAGATACTGCAAAGATTCACCTCACTTTAGCTTAACTTGGATTCATCCATAATCTCTATTGATACTTTTTTTAATATTTTTGTTTCTACTTTAGTGTAGAAATTGAAATACTAATCCGAATGGAGAAATTGTTAAATTGCATGTCTTTTTCGAAGCATTCTATAAAACAAAACAAAAATACCCCATTTTGAGTAAAAAGTAACGCAGTTTTTAACGATCATACCTATCTCATCTTAGCGTGTAGCAAACAACGAGAGAATGGTGCTCTGAAAAAAAATCTATCGTTATACCGACTATTGAATCATGGTCAAGATGACTATCGCATATAATGGTTACAATAACCATGAAAATGGTCAAATTCACCACTTCATGGTATTCTTGACTATGATCATGGTAGCAAGGACTATTCCAACATTATGGCAAATGTTGATTCAACTATTTTTAATGGTCTTTTGACCACGATCATAGTCGGTTCAAAAGCACTATACTGCAATAGTCATCCTAACCGCCACACGGAGAAAAATGAGTCTAGTTTGTAACAAACAAATTTTTGGTTGTAATTTAAACTACAACTCTGGTTATACAAAAGTCAACATATCTTCGTTTTAAATCTTCGACATCAGTTGAATCGAACGAGTTTTTCACTTTATTTACACACGAAAAAATTTCTTCATTCAAATTGAAAATTAGTTGCTTCAATTTAACACCTTAGTTTCGTTTCAACCATAAACAGATTTCTTATCATCAAAAGTAAGGTTGGGAGAAACCGCTCGTGCAAATTGTGATGTTTGGTTGAATCAACCTAAATGTTTAGGGAAAGTTAATCTGATTTTTTGATTAGGCAAATATCAACCTTAAAAATAGTTGGAAACGAACTAAATGTTTAGTTTGTTTCTGTTGAGCTGTCAGCCAGATTTTACAAGAGTTTTTGTTTGTCACAACTCCCAGACAAGCAAAAGTTATTTGAAATTTAAAATCTTACAGCCGCTTCGGAGCTTGCCGGATTTTTGCACAGCAAGGACACCTTGAGACAGTCATTTCAGGATTTTTGAAGGAAGCCAAACATCTGTCTCCACGATGGTTTGTTCACTATGTCATTGGGGTAACCTTTTTCTCTATCATGAATATCATTACGCATGAAAAAAGCTGAAGCATGTTCGGACACCCGGAAAGTTTATAACATATTAGTTAAAACCCTGTTCTGTTGGTAAATGTTGAAAGAATTTCAACTGCCATGGTAGTTTTGCATCCATCAACGGTCAAATGAGAAATAAATTAATAAATTATGGCATTCCGCACAGGATGTGAAAAAATTATCTATTTGATATTAAAAATACTGTTGCTTGTTTCAACTAATATGGTTGGTTTCATCAAGTTTTTTGTAGTTTATTCCAAACCACTAGTACGTTTAATTCAAACCGAAAATTGATTAAAACAAACTGCTAGTTGTGTTTGACTTAACCTAAGATTTAACAGTTGTTAAAATGAAACAACCAATGCTATGGTTCTTTCAACTAAACTTTTATTGTATTCAGGTATAAAACCAAACCAAAAACAACATAACTTTTTAGTTTATTTCAAGAATTAAACTTTGTCAATGCAAACCGAGAATTTGTTTAGGCCTATTTCAAAATAAAATTTTGGTTGAAACAACCTAAAACATGATTATGAATTACATTACTAAAGTTTATTCTCCGTGCAATAATGGTAAAATTGACTACCAAATTTGTCTCTGTGTATGAGCATAAAGACACAGAGAAAAATAATGAATTTCAACTGGCGCGTAAAATATTGCCTCATTCTATATCAAGCCAAATAAAGCGTTTGCATTGTTTCATGCGCCATGCAACAATGTTTGCAATCTTTCATACAACAGGCTAGATTCATTACATACGTTACAGGCGTTAATTTACGTGAAATATCCAATTAATTTCAGCCAAATATAGCATTCCCTTTATGTGCATCAAAAAACGCAGAAAATAACATGTATTTTCCAAACTGTTTAGATCTTGCACCTTATTTGCGGGGGAGTGCTCATTCGAAAGGGCTCGTCATTATTTTTTGAAAAGGACACTGAAATGAAAAAAATAATATATTGCGCTTATTATTAGCATTCTACTTTTGTTAGCGTAAAATTGTGTGTGATCTCTTACCTACAACTGACTTGATTAAATTTTTATCTCACTACAATTTACGTAAAATATCGTGTGAATGTTTGACAAATCTAGCGTTCCAAATATTTACGCTAGATTTTGTTGAAACTTACATAATTTTTTCGAGCTGCACAGAGAAACATATGAATTTTAATAGATGCGTAAAATCTCCCTCCGTTTAGTTTCATGCCAAGGCAAGTGCAAACAAAGAAATTGTTTAAAGTCTTTCAAACAGTAGACCTGATTTAGGTGATCTGTTGATTAAATTTTCACAGAAAAAAATTATGAATTTTAACGAAGTAAATGTAAACAATGAAATTGTTTGCAACAACTAGCAATCTTTATTTGTGCATTAAATAACGAAAGAAAATTGCATGTTTCTTTAAAACTTTGTATGCAATCAGAGAACTGAAGTTAAGTTAAAGTTGGCTTAATTTCATTGAGTAACTCCCAACTCTCAGAAGTTTGAGAGTCATTCTTGGGTACGCCCAAGCAGCTCAACAAGGTTCCCGAAACCCTTCGCAATCATGGTCTGAGCCACCTTGAGGTTCACTTTTTGGCACATCTGATGATAGGGAATTTAAACTGATGAGCTGTGGTGACTTGCTGATTTTGCTGATTTTTTCGGTGAAAAAAGTGACAACGTGCGTGTACCAATCGTTCAGCAAAATGTACACAGCATTTCGGTACATTATGACAGCTCAGTAGCGAAGTTAAACTTACTGAACGTACTGTAAAAAAAAAAACTACCGAGTCGATAAATGATGTTCAGCTGTTTCATTTTCGGTAAAAAACTACAGTATACAGTAAAAATTCATTGTGTGTAGAAATTAGACAGTCTTCACAAATATTGAAGCACTTTCAAGATGGTTTTGAGGTTGTGAGAAGCTTTTAAGACTTCAGAAAGTATTATAAGAATCAGGAAAATTTGACAACAGTTCCGGATAATCGCAGATTATGGAAAGTTCACGAAATTTAAAATTATTGCAAAACTTTTTTGGACTTCTAACTTAATCAAATGTCGAAAAGTTGCGAATAATTTCCACAGAGATATGAAAAGAAAATTTCACACATATCTCGTAAATCCATAGAGTTTGAAACTAACAAGGAAATTTCTAACTTCTTTCTAAATTGAAAACCTCCGACTAGCTTTAAATTTTTTTTGAAGAATTGAAACATAAACATTAAGAGCAACAATGTTTTTGACCGTTTAAATTTTTCTAGTTGCGTGATATAATTTATTTTTCTTGAAAATTATTGTAGTATACTATTTAATCCTCAATAATGGAGTCTAACCTGTAAATAAGTCGAAGAAGTTTGAACTACCATAAAATCCAAAAATTTCTTCTTAGTTTCCGAAACATTCATGTTCATAACACTTGGGAAAATTACTTTCATAAAACTCCCAAAATTTTATGAATTATACCGGAAATATGAATTACATCAACAATCTTCCGAGCAGATGATCTTATTTCCAATAAATTAATTGAATTTTTGTAACGATGCCCACAAACATCAATGCAGAACTGTTTGTTCGAACGAGATCGGAGTCCGGCTTTTTTTTTAGAAAACTGAATAACTTCTCCAAATTTGTTTGAACAAGCAATTATTCGACACTGATGTATGTTGGGATGTTAAAGCAGAAATGTAAAGCGTTTTCGATAAATTGTTGTCCAAAATCGTGTTTTTGAAAACGCCCCAACATGTTCAAAACTTCCAATAAGTTCGTTAAACTATCGAGTGGTTTGGCGATCTATTATTATGCAAGAAGTCAAAATTTTGTCAGGAACTTCGATGGATTCCCGGGAGTTTTCCAAATTTAAAAAAAACTGGATACGATTTTTGAAATGATCACATATCTTTTAAAAAGTCCATGAAGCCTTCAAAACATTTAAAATAGTTTTCTGCACTTCTAATGTAATTATATTCCGTAAGAAGTTGAAACTACTAAAGAGAAAAGATACCACTGACAAACTGAGGTGGCTGCCCATATTGATATTCCCAAAAATCTGATGAATATTCGTTTTGTCAACACTGTCTCCATCTATTTAATTAGGTTCTCATCTCATTGCTTGTCTATGTTTTCGATTGTATTATACATGCGAATGCGGAGATGAGATTAATCTAATCAAAATTGTACAAGCAGACTTAAGTACACATATGCTATGCGATAATTCAAAACTGACAGGAGCGATCCTTTTTAGTAGAATTTGACCGTTTTTAATTTTAGCATTGCCAGTAACTGCCAGTTTTTCGGTGAATATACCACCACTATTTTAAAGCAGTTCTTAGCTCTTATATTGAATACAATTGGAGAAGTTTGAACCTTTTTGCTCTCCAGAACATTCCAGCCAATACTCAGAGTGCTTCTTCTTCTTCCTGGCTTTTTTGACGCTCATTAAACGAGCATTTGCCTGCTTCTCAACTTAGTGTTCTAAGCGCACTTCCACAGTTATTAA
The DNA here is from genome assembly GCA_034211315.2 of Aedes japonicus. NCBI lineage: Eukaryota > Metazoa > Arthropoda > Insecta > Diptera > Culicidae > Aedes > Aedes japonicus. The sequence continues at coordinate 10,898 of JASCZW010020623.1, forward strand.
TTGAGAGCTTGATTTGCCAACACCAATGCATGAATTTGTATATTGTGTGGCAAGCACAACTATACTCTATGCCTAGGGAAGTCAAGAGATGTTTCAACCCAAAATATAGATAGGTCGGAAATCGAACCCACCGCCTCCGTTTTAGTAGACCGTGCGTTATTGATCAGTATTGCAACACACTCACTACGTTTATATGAGGTCCGGCACAACAGGCAGCTTACTTGTGTTAGAAAAAAAACATCGTAAGGTTTACTAAGAAAGTAAGTGGGGACGGCACAATACCAAAATATTTCTAGAATGTGTATGGAATTAAAGGAAATGATAAATTTGAAACGTTTGTTGATTTTATCGTTGAATTGAACCCATAGCTTAAGCCTTTTCTTCCGAGAAAGATTACCGGCAATGAAATGCAAAATTACGTTCTTTTTATGTAGATTAAAACTAATACCAATAAAACTACTCCCCTCCGCCCTATTATATTTAGTAACTTATATTGAAAGATGAAACAAAAAGGTGTGGATCACTTGGTAGTTCTTACATGAATAAAAAAAAACTCAAAAGAGCAATCACTTTCTTCTACAAGCTCCATCCTTTGAAAGTCCGTGCAATTTGAAGGAAAGGCTATCTTAAGTAATGCCGTAACTTTTTACGGAAAACTTTTTCATTGCAAAAAGAATCATAATTCCACAAACTCCAGTAAAAAGTGGACAAATTGTTGGGGAAAAAACAAAATATTGATCACTATGGAAACAGAATATATACAAGAAGATTGACGTCTTCACTTTGATGACCTTCGATGATTTTCTATGCGATACATAAACATTACCGTGCGACAATAATATGCTAATATCACTACAAGTTTCATCATTTCACTAATCCTTGCAAGCTTCTTGGGCTGGACCTGCTAAAAACGTCATTGAACTGCACCGAATTGTCGTTTGAGTTGAAGGAAATGTTGCTAAATTCAGCAGCTACGCATTTTCTGTCAAACCGATTCGTTTCGATTTGCAGCGAATTTAAATGAGTTCATCAATTCAAGTTTATTGAATC
>JASCZW010020624.1:0-11947 GCA_034211315.2 Aedes japonicus
TTAGTTGCCATTATGATGTTGATGATCCCTCAGCTCAGTATCCAGAAAATCAATACTTATTCGTTCCGACACATTTTCAGCTTCAGTTCAATAACAACCACTTTTCCCGGAATACGTTCATCAACCGACGGACATTATTCTCATCCATCGTTTTGGCAATCTTATTCTACTTGGTTTTCAATTTATTGATGCTTTTGACAACACTGCCATTCACTAGCTTCCTCTTCATAATAGGCCAAAATCTCTCTATCGGTTTGAGCTGGGGACAGTTTGGTGGGTTGGTTTCATATTACTGTAGCACTGTTTTACTATACTGACAGCTTGCAAGATCTGGCCAAAACATGACCGGTTCTGGTCAAACATGACAGAATGAATGGCAATATTCGCTTTTGAGACAATCCGTTCTGTACAGCTCTGAATTAAATGTCTTATGAGTGATGAAAACCTTGGTCTTCCTACTGCAGCTACAGATGCCTTGCCAAATCATGTATTTACGTGCAAATTTATCTGCAAACACAAACTTGAATTTGGCACTAACCCGAGCCGTGGCCAAGTTAAATGTTTGTTCCGGTAGCTGTTTGAAATCAGCCTTTACATAGGATTCATCATCCATGAGGAGATAGCCATTGAATTTGGCAGGAACATCTCCCCAAGCCGTTTTCTGGCACGGATTCTGGCCACATTGTCCTGCTTTTGATCCCTATTTGGTTGTCCACAGGCACGGTATGACTTGAAGCCTCCCGGAGACGAATCCGTTGTACGGTACTCGTGCGGCGCTAGACTTTTTGACCAAATCGCAGTCTGAGATATTGGGGTTTGCCTTAATACTCTTGATGACTTTGTTCTGTTGATGACGGTTGACGTACCCGGTCGACGCTTGCTTTGAGGTTGTGGTCCGTCGACAAGTTTCTCCTGTTCTTTTTCGCCACACGGTATTTCGGGGAAAACCCAACACTTTAGCAAGGTTTGGCACAGACCACGAAAGGTTTTCCAAATGATTGCGCGCAATTATTTTCTTTCTTCTTCGCTTTTTATTTCTCTGAAACACGTTCGAACTGCACCACGAAAAAAAACTTTGAAAACTTTTTTGAATACCAGTGATGCTTGAAAAACCGAAATCTCAAATCTCGCTAATGATTTTTATCATGCGCAATTCCTTTCTCTACGAAATCATCCGCATAACAATAATCGATTTTTTCATTTCGCTTTACTCATTGATTGCTCCTCAGTGCTCACATTGCATAGATGCGGTGTTTTCTTATTTTCTGGTAGAGAGTCATACAATCACGCCATCAAAAACAATTTGCAGGAGATAATATCGTTTAGCTCATTTGAGACGAATAATCAAAGTTCAGCTGAGAATCTCAAGCGCGACTTTCGTCTGTTTAATCGAAGGGATTTCGCTCACGCTGAATGGCTCAGTGAGTGGCGTCTTTGAAATGATTTCAACATATACTCGCTGAGTATAGTATTTAAAAATCATTTGAATTGCCCCGTTATTTATATTACGGAGCATCCATTGATCACGCCATTAATCGAAAAAGAACCGTGTTTATATACACAACTACCTTCTTCCTTTTCGTCAAGCATTTTGTATAGAATCCTCTAAATTACTCTATATGTCGTCAAACTTTTTTAAAACGACTCTTAAGCATTGAAAATATTATCAATCGATATTACCTAATCGAAAAATTATAGGCCGAGGGTTCATCTTCTTCTTCCCCAGGATTTTTGAATCATGTAGGGTTTGGAAAAATAATGGAAAAAAAATATCGAAAAAAGTGCTATTGCCAGCGCTATATATTTTGGAAAACCTTCTGAGAAAGTGAGTTTTGAGTGCGCGTAATTGAAAAAGTCTTGAGTTTGAGACATTTTCCCGAATGCCACTATTATTTTTATGCCAATTCATCATCTTTGTCCAGAGGATCTATTGCACAGTGCAGCTTAGAGTTCAATTTCTGATCCTATTCAGTGGGGCTTGGTGGTAGCTTAGCCCCTTAACGCGAGTTATGAGTATGACAGCTGCATACGTTTCTTGTTTATGGCCGGACCGTTCTGTAGGAGAATTTACCTATTCTCGATAAGTTAAGCAGAGCCGACCCTTTCATGAGAATTTCCGTAGAGTCGGGCACACAGTTAACGTTTTTGTTTGTTTACATTTATTACATACATTTACTTGCTGCTTGTTGCTTAGAGAAATTAGTGTTTTAGATGCAATTTCACAACTTTTCAAAGAGAGCATTCATGACATTTATATCCATACTTTTGCCTGAATTATTCTATGTTTGCAACTAAGATATTGGTAAGGCCTATGAGGATTCTTATTATTTCATATTATACATGTCTAAATAGCCGAGTTTTAATCAAAATGAATCCGACTAAAAGTTTGATTTCTGCAGTTTTCTTCTTAGCAATTGTCAAATTTAAATAGACTCTTTCTTCTCAGCGTTTTCGATTCTATAGAAGTACACGAAAAGGTTTTGCATCGATGGAATGGAAACAAACTTATTTGTCATACAACATCAAAAATACATACAATCAAACACTTCGTGTTATTTGGAGACTGTTAGTACTAATTTTGCCTTGGTTTGATTGTGTGTACTCTATGTACAGGGAGCCGAAAGACTTTCATTTCATGAAAAATTGCTGCACAGACCGGAACTAATCCATCCATATCCAGCTTCGACTAGTTGTGTCATCTCAGTAAAGAAGAATTTACAAGTTACTAAACGGTATCCGCTTGAGGCATAAGAAGCCAATAAGTATTTAAACGTGGCTTGAGTGTGCGTTAAATTCGTATATGAAACAAAAAAATATTTTATTTTTATTTTATAACTGTTCAAATCTTTAAAATCTCTCTCTATATTGTCATTTCCTGCAAATTTCTCTATTGCTTCACATGTTTCACATAAATGCTTTTGAGAAATATTCGTTAATAACCCTCCACACACACGTGATTGTTGTTTTTGCATGTCTCTTTTGCTATGTTAAAGTCTCAGCAACATGATTGTGACTACAAGTCACACGAAAATCTAAAGAAAAACTGTTTGGTATAATTATGTTTTGAGTGCCAATGTGCCATTTGCCTAGACTAGCGGTGATAAATGTACTTTTTTACCAAACAGTACCTGCTGCTAAATGTTGAGGTCCACTCAGCAATCATTTTTAGTTACAGTACAGGCGAACGCAAATGATAGAAAACAGAAAGAGAAAAATGTCGCAACCTTTTTCGCCGACATTTTTCTAACAGTTTAGAATTTGTTGGTGACTGTATGTGACAGCTTGATTAAAACGCCCTTATTTGGTAATCTATGGTTATGAGTTGTTGATGTCCAGTCTCACAACTTGATCTCATACAATAAACTCTCGACAACATATTTAAAACAACATATCTGATTTTGTAAACAAGCGAGGTTAATAATGATTCAAACGTAACGTTCTTCTTTTTCTTAATCATCGCCTTCACAAAGTCCAATATTCCTCTGACATGATATTGGTTTAAGTATGCGTAGGAAAGCGAAGTGATCCGAGGAATTTACACTTGAATCTTATTTACCTATTTGTTTACAAAATCTGGTACGTCGTTTTGCCCAAGTTGTCAACGTATGCATTAAAAAATCTATGTCACAACTTTAATTTTAACTAATTCTGAACCATCGCAAAACAAAAATATCATGACATTTGCTTTCATACCAGTTTAGTTTCGCTTGTGTTCAATTTATTCGTAAACAATGTGAAATGTCTCATTTACCACCACTAGGCTTGACCATCTATCCTATCCCATGGCTCATTCCATGGCCTAGCATATATGCCCCTAGACTTTCAAACAAGTTTTTAAGTTGTTATAACAATGTTTTTTTCTTTAATTATCGTTCATCTAATAAAATAACATCAGATTGGGCTGAAGGGTCTCAGATTGTTATGAAACTTCGTCCACGCGTAGAGTTTATGGATATGTGAACAAAACAAAATTGAAAAATTTAGGTTGCCAGTTTTCCTGGCAAACGCCAATTGAACATCCTAATCTTCAAACATTCATAACTCACTTTTTGTTCTGCAAAATTTGTTCTACGGTGAATCGATCTTAAGTTTCGGAATTTTGTAGTTTGTGATGCTCGGCAAAATAGGAAAACTTCAATTGGCGTTTTCCATGAAAACTAGCAACCTCGAATTTTTAATATTGTTTTTTTCATTCATTATCCATGAACCATACGCAGAACGAAGTTTCGGAGCAATCCAAGACCTCTTTGGCTCAAACTTGTACGATAGTAATACAAATCCCCAATATTATCGCAGGTTATTTTTTAAAATTTTTTAAAAAGTATAATGAATCACTTGATTGGCCAAAAATGGTTTTGTTTGTTACCAATTTGCCCTTAATCAGTCGTAAATTATTTTCCCTAGATCTTGTCGCAATAAATCTAACCATTATAGTTTAAAATCTTATTCGCAACATTACATTGTCACAGACCCACGAAAAGCTTCTGAACGACCCAATCTTTGAAAGCCGATCTCGAAACGTTTATTCTTCCATCTTTCTGCGCTTTCCACTTTGTCCAGATTGAAATCTTCCTCAACTTCAATAGTCGAACCAGAAGAAATTATCAATTTTCCACCGCTCCAACTCACAATTTACGCTTTATTTCCCTTTGTTTCACTGCTAAATAGGGTCAGATGCGCTATTCGGTTTGCTCCATACCTACCCTCCAATCCGATAGAGAGTCACACAAAAAAGCGTGACAAAGAGATGGCTCTTCATTTACTACCATAGCTGCTGCTACATTTATTTACTTCGACGGAAACCGAACACCCTTAACCTCGAAATAGTTTAATGTGGGGTGGTGGCGTTGGAGGATGCTAATATCCACCGAAACACGTATGAAAGAGAACCGCTACGAGACTGCCCTGTTGTGGCGGTACGACAAGGTACAGCTGCCCGATAACCGAGGAATGGCGATGAAGCGTCTAGCGTGCTTGGAGAAAAGGATGAAGCGGGATCCCGAACCAGCAATAGCGATGCGTGCAAAAATGTCGGAGTACGAAGACAAGGGGTACATTCGAAGACTTTCAGCAGATGAAAAGGCGGAAAAGCATCCGAACGATTGGTACCTGCCGATTTTCCCGGTCATCAACCCAAACAAACCAGGGAAGATACGGATAGTATTTGATGCAGCTGCAAAGGTGCAAGGCGTGTCCCTCAACTCGTTCCTTCTTACGGGACCGGATCAACTGGTGTCGCTACTCGCAGTTCTGTTCAAGTTCCGTGAATTCCGTATCGCTGTAGTTGGAGACATCCGTGAAATGTTCTTTCAAGTACTTATGAGGCAGCAAGACCAGCGCAGTCAGATGATCCTGTGGAGTACTGGGAAACCCAATGAAGATCCGGAAGTGTACGTAGTGAACGTTATGACGTTCGGCGCGGCATGTTCCCCAGCTGCGCACACTACGTGAAGAACTTGAACGCGGACAGATTCCTGGAGCAGTTCCCTCGAGCGGTCGAGTGCATCAAGTATGAGCATTACGTTGATGACATGCTTTCCAGCGTAGAGACCGAGGAGGAAGCTGTACAACTCGCCAAGGATGTACACTTCGTGCATTCGCAAGCGGGCTTCGAGATTCGAAACTGGCTTTCAAATTCCAGCAAAGTCACGGCGTCCCTGCGGGAAGATACCACCACGGAGAAGAACATGAGCCTACATACGGAGACGAAAACGGAGAAAGTGCTTGGAATGTGGTGGGATACAGCCACCGACACATTTACGTTCAGGCTATCACCGAAACATGACGCGGAGCTGCTGTCCGGGGTGAGACTGCCATCGAAGCGGGAGGTGCTAAGAACGCTGATGGCAATATACGATCCGATGGGGCTCATCGGCAACTTCCTGATGTATCTGAAAATACTGCTGCAAGAGATTTGGCGCTCCGGATGTGCTTGGGACGATGAAATCACAGGAAAGCTGGCCGAGAAGTGGATGACCTGGATCGCGGTGCTACCCGATGTGAGTAAGGTGAGCGTTCCACGGTGTTATCGCCACATAACGTCCGCCAGAGCTACGAACGATGTTCAATTGCATGTCTTCTGCGATGCAAGCGAAAATGGAATCGCTGCCGTCGCCTACTTCAGATTCGAGGAAGATGGAGTGATCGAATGTGCGATGATCGGATCCAAGACAAGGGTAGCACCGCTAAAATTCCTGTCGATCCCACGCCTAGAGTTACAAGCGGCTGTAGTCGGAGCCCGCTTGGCAGACAACATTGCAAGCTCCCACAGGATGAAGATTTCGCGCCGAGTATTCTGGACGGATTCCCGGGACGTGGTATGCTGGATACGATCGGACCACCGACGCTATAGCCAATTTGTTGCGTTTAGAGTCAGTGAGCTGCTGGAAACTACAGGTGGAGATGAGTGGAGATGGGTGCCGACAAGATCGAATGTAGCCGATGACGGAACGAAGTGGCAGAGACTACCGGATCTACAGCCCTCAAGCCGCTGGTACCGTGGACCAGACTTCCTATCAAAACCAGAAAGCGTGTGGCCAGGAGAAGGTGGCAATCCCGGAATAACAGAAGAAGAGATTCGTCCAAGCGTCCTTCATCATACGGTCATGGAACCATTCGTGTGCTTCGAGCGATTTTCGAATTGGAAGCGACTGTTGAGAGCGATCGCGTACGTCCATCGATTCATCAGGAACCTTCGGAATCGAATCCACCAGCTGCCCATCGAGCGAGGACCACTTACACAAGCGGAGCTGAACCGTGCGGAGCAAACCGTCTACCGTCAAGTTCAACTACAGGTGTACCCGGATGAAGTGCAGCTGCTGAGCAACGTGGATCCAGACAGCCAGCCTTGGGAACGCACGCTACCGAAAACTAGCCCGCTATATAAGCTTAGTCCGACAATCGACGAACACGGCGTACTACGGATGCGGGGTCGAATCCAAGCTTGTGAGTGGGTGGACGAATCCGTCAAACATCCGATCCTGCTTCCAAGGCGTCACTACGTGGTCAATCTAGTGATCGCCGACTACCACAATAAGTATCATCACCAGAACCACCAAACGGTGGTGAACGAGGTAAGGCTGAAGTACTGCATTCCACGGCTTCGATCGGAGTACAACCGCGTCCGCCGAAACTGTCAACAGTGTAAGGTACGTCAAGCAAATCCACAGCCTCCTGCCATGGGAAACCTTCCTCCTGCTCGTTTAGCGGCATTCCAGCGACCGTTTTCGTACACTGGGATAGACTACTTCGGCCCGATGTTGGTAGTAGTCGGAAGACGAGTTGAGAAGCGGTGGGGTGTCCTGCTAACCTGTTTGACAACGAGAGGTGTTCACATCGAGCTAGCGCATTCCCTCACGACGGATTCGTGTATTCTTGCGCTGCGGAACTTCGTCGCTAGAAGAGGATCGCCGCTTGAAATCGTCAGCGACCGAGGGACGAATTTTGTTGGTGCTTCACGGGAGCTGCGGGAGGCTTTGAAAGACGTCGTCGAGGAGAAGCTGATGGCCACCTTCGTCGGCCCGAGTATCAAGTGGACCTTCAACCCACCAGCGGCTCCACACTTCGGAGGCTGTTGGGAACGATTGGTGCAGTCAGTCAAAAAGATTCTCAACCAGTTCAACCCCCCGCGTCTACCGACTGACGAGATCCTCCGATCCATGCTCATGGAGATCGAGATGATCATCAACTCACGACCGCTCACCCACGTACCGTTAGACTCCGACACTGAGCCCCTTTAACACCGAACCACTTCCTGCTAGGGAGTTCAAATGGGAGTAAGCCCCGATCGCCTTCGACGACAGACCAGCTGTGCTAAAGCAGTCTTGGAAGATGTCCCAGTTATACGCCGATGAGTTCTGGAAGAAGTGGGTGACCGAGTACCTGCCAACCCTGACCAGGAGGACCAAATGGTTTCAGCCGGTGAAGCCCATCGAGGAAGGTGAGCTAGCAGTGATAGCAGACAATAATCTTCCAAGGAACTGCTGGCCGACGGGTCGCATCGTGAAGGTGGTTCGCTCCAGCGACGGACAGGTCCGCCGCGTAACCGTTCAAACTGCAAATGGACTTCTCGAAAGGCCGGCCACCAAGGTTGCTGTGCTGGACATCGGTGCAGAAGAGGGTAAGCCACAGAAACAGCAGTGACGTACCGAGGGGATTGTCACAACCCTACGGGATGCGACGCACCTCGATTCACATCAACCTTGCTTTCGAACAACTCCCGGAGTTCGAACATGCATTGCGAGCTGTCAGCTACGATCGGCGGGTGACAATGACGAACACTTTTTCTTGTTGTCATTCAATTAGTCAGCAGAAAGTGAAAGTGCGGTAAATAGGTGAGATCGCGAAGTGAAACAATTTATTATTCTACATAATTTATTATTATACATATCTATATATACAATTCATTATCCTACTTAAATTTAGCTTGAAATTAATAAGAGCAGTGTGTCTGCTGATAATTTATATTGTTTAAAAACTACGTACAAACAGAAGGTAAATCAAATGTTGAATTCATGCAAAAATTAACCTAACAAAACACATTTACAGTAATTACATCTAGTACAGACTCGATTGTTGTAACTAGTACGGGCAAATTAATCACAGAAGAAAACTAAACGTAAGTAGCTAGCATGCATTTTTCTATCTAAAAACGATTGTTTTGAATATCCTAAATATTAGTAGACCCGAGTATGTGACAATTTGTTCTCTTTCTCTCTGAAGGGATTTTTTTAACTGATTCCAAATAAATTAGTTATCAAACCGGAAACCATATCTTCTCTGTCCGTTGCTAGCGCAACAAGGGTGTTTAAAATCGTCGATTTCCGGAATCCTGATTTCGGTCAAAACATTTTTCCCAGGAGTGAAATTTTCCATCAGATGGGCTCTGGAAACCTTTAAATGCGTTTATCTCCGTAAATAAGCGTCTAATCGCTTAAATAGGGTGTTTAAAATCGTCGATTTTCGGAATCCTGATTTCGGTCCAAAAATTTTTCCCTGGAGTGAAATTTTCCATCAGATGGGCTCTGGAAACCTTTAAATGCGTTTATCTCCGTAAATAAGCGTTTAATCGCTTAAATAGGGTGTTTAAAATCGTCGATTTTCGGAATCCTGATTTCGGTCCAAAAATTTTTCCCAGGAGTGAAATTTTCCATCAGATGGGCTCTGGAAACCTTTAAATGCGATTATCCTCGTAAATAAGCGTCTAATCGCTTAAATAGGGTGTTTAAAATCGTCGATTTTCGGAATCCTGATTTCGGTCCAAAATTTTTTCCCAGGAGTGAAATGTTCCATCAGATGGGCTCTGGAAACCTTTAAATGCGTTTATCTCCGTAAATAAGCGTCTAATCGCTTAAATAGGGTGTTTAAAATCGTCGATTTTCGGAATCCTGATTTCGGTCCAAAAATTTTTCCTGGAGTGAAATTTTCCATCAGATGGGCTCTGGAAACCTTTAAATGCGTTTATCTCCGTAAATAAGCGTCTAATCGCTTAAATAGGGTGTTTAAAATCGTCGATTTTCGGAATCCTGATTTCGGTCCAAAAATTTTTCCCAGGAGTGAAATTTTCCTTCAGATGGGCTCTGGAAACCTTTAAATGCGTTTATCTCCGTAAATAAGCGTCTAATCGCTTAAATAGGGTGTTTGAAATCGTCGATTTTCGGAATCCTGATTTCGGTCCAAAAAATTTTCCCTGGAGTGAAATTTTCCATCAGATGGGCTCTGGAAACCTTTAAATGCGTTTATCTCCGTAAATAAGCGTTTAATCGCTTAAATAGGGTGTTTAAAATCGTCGATTTTCGGAATCCTGATTTCGGTCCAAAATTTTTTCCCAGGAGTGAAATTTTCCATCAGATGGGCTCTGGAAACCTTTAAATGTGTTTATCTCCGTAAATAAGCGTCTAATCGCTTAAATAGGGTGTTTAAAATCGTCGATTTTCGGAATCCTGATTTCGGTCCAAAATTTTTTCCCAGGAGTGAAATGTTCCATCAGATGGGCTCTGGAAACCTTTAAATGCGTTTATCTCCGTAAATAAGCGTCTAATCGCTTAAATAGGGTGTTTAAAATCGTCGATTTTCGGAATCCTGATTTCGGTCCAAAAATTTTTCCCTGGAGTGAAATTTTCCATCAGATGGGCTCTGGAAACCTTTAAATGCGTTTATCTCCGTAAATAAGCGTCTAATCGCTTAAATAGGGTGTTTAAAATCGTCGATTTTCGGAATCCTGATTTCGGTCCAAAAATTTTTCCCAGGAGTGAAATTTTCCTTCAGATGGGCTCTGGAAACCTTTAAATGCGTTTATCTCCGTAAATAAGCGTCTAATCGCTTAAATAGGGTGTTTGAAATCGTCGATTTTCGGAATCCTGATTTCGGTCCAAAAAATTTTCCCTGGAGTGAAATTTTCCATCAGATGGGCTCTGGAAACCTTTAAATGCGTTTATCTCCGTAAATAAGCGTTTAATCGCTTAAATAGGGTGTTTAAAATCGTCGATTTTCGGAATCCTGATTTCGGTCCAAAATTTTTTCCCAGGAGTGAAATTTTCCATCAGATGGGCTCTGGAAACCTTTAAATGCGTTTATCCTCGTAAATAAGCGTCTAATCGCTTAAATAGGGTGTTTAAAATCGTCGATTTTCGGAATCCTGATTTCGGTCAAAACATTTTTCCCAGGAGTGAAATTTTCCATCAGATGGGCTCTGGAAACCTTTAAATGCGTTTATCTCCGTAAATAAGCGTCTAATCGCTTAAATAGGGTGTTTAAAATCGTCGATTTTCGGAATCCTGATTTCGGTCCAAAAATTTTTCCCTGGAGTGAAATTTTCCGTAAATAAGCGTCTAATCGCTTAAATAGGGTGTTTAAAATCGTCGATTTTCGGAATCCTGATTTCGGTCAAAACATTTTTCCCAGGAGTGAAATTTTCCATCAGATGGGCTCTGGAAACCTTTAAATGCGTTTATCTCCGTAAATAAGCGTCTAATCGCTTAAATAGGGTGTTTAAAATCGTCGATTTTCGGAATCCTGATTTCGGTCAAAACATTTTTCCCAGGAGTGAAATTTTCCATCAGATGGGCTCTGGAAACCTTTAAATGCGTTTATCTCCGTAAATAAGCGTCTAATCGCTTAAATAGGGTGTTTAAAATCGTCGATTTTCGGAATCCTGATTTCGGTCAAAAAATTTTTCCCTGAAGTGAAATTTTTCATCAGATGGGCTCTGGAAACCTTTAAATGCGTTTATCTCCGAAAATAAGCGTCTAAACGCTTAAATAGGGTGTTTAAAATCGTCGATTTTCGGAATCCTGATTTCGGTCCAAAATTTTTCCCAGGAGTGAAATTTTCCATCAGATGGGCTCTGGAAACCTTTAAATGCGTTTATCTCCGTAAATAAGCGTCTAATCGCTTAAATAGGGTGTTTAAAATCGTCGATTTTCGGAATCCTGATTTCGGTCCAAAAATTTTTCCCTGGAGTGAAATTTTCCATCAGATGGGCTCTGGAAACCTTTAAATGCGTTTATCTCCGTAAATAAGCGTCTAATCGCTTAAATAGGGTGTTTAAAATCGTCGATTTTCGGAATCCTGATTTCGGTCAAAAAATTTTCCCGGGAGTGAAATTTTCCATCAGATGGGCTCTGGAAACCTTTAAATGCGTTTATCTCCGTAAATAAGCGTCTAATCGCTTAAATAGGGTGTTTAAAATCGTCGATTTTCGGAATCCTGATTTCGGTCCAAAAATTTTTCCCAGGAGTGAAATTTTCCATCAGATGGGCTCTGGAAACCTTTAAATGCGTTTATCTCCGTAAATAAGCGTCTAATCGCTTAAATAGGGTGTTTAAAATCGTCGCTTTTCGGAATCCTGATTTCGGTCAAAAAAATTTTCCCTGGAGTGAAATTTTCCATCAGATGGGCTCTGGAAACCTTTAAATGCGTTTATCTCCGTAAATAAGCGTCTAATCGC
>JASCZW010020625.1:0-11938 GCA_034211315.2 Aedes japonicus
CCTGAAATTAAAAATGGTTAAGGTTAGCCTACCCCTCATGGAATCTTGTCCAAGGATTTTGCTCTATTCTTGTCATTTCAAAGGGCTGTGATTGAGCGAATTTCGACCTTCCGGAGAATCAAAAAGTCCCGCCACATTTAAAATGCACTAGAGACTAAGAACCCAGCGAAAGCATACATTCGAGGTATGACGGCTGCCGTTAATTGAGAAAATAAACTTAATATTGTAGTGAATACTGGCGAAAATACACAGCTATCTATCTATGCTTAGGTATGTGTGAGACATAATCGGGTAAAAGTCATCTTCAAACTTTCATATTTTCTTTCATGTTTAACGAATCAGTGCATTTGCTGAATGGTATTTCATAATTTTGTCAAACATAAAAGAAATGGAATGTGCCGTCAGGACTACGAGCTTTATACACTTGATATAGACGTAGCTTGATATCAATGTTCGTACATCTAGTTTTCACTGGAAATAATGCATCTGACGGCTCAAATCAAGATTCGCTATATCAAGTGATATAGCTCGTAGTCTGAAACAAATAGACTTTATTTCCACAACTTGATAGCATTTTGTTAGGCGTGAGAAAGTTCGAAACCCATCTTTAACGATCGGTGTAAATTAACAGTGATTGGACGCCCTTGCAGATTTTTGCACTGAATAGGCAAGACTGTATAAAAAAGGGGTGTTTATTGAATTCAATATATCGACAAAAGATTTTCATCATCGCACAAAGTTTTCTAGGACAAGAAACACGCAGAAACAAGGTCATTGTTTACGCTTGCCAGCGTTAGGCCCTCAATGAAAAATCTTTATCGATATATCGACACTAATATCTACCGAAAGACAACATGGGCAAGACAATTTGCCAACACTGCGGCTATCCACCGAGTTAAACGGTAAATCGGTGGCTCAGGGGACTCCATTTTATACGTGATTGTAGTAATGTTGTGATAATATTGATAGTTCGGTATATTTCTTAATTTGAACTTTTTTATACTTGATTTATCTATGGATCTTTAAACTCCTGAATATATGATTTTCATAGCAATTTGAATTTTTTTATTGTTTATTTATTAACGTTTTTTAATTGAAGTTTCTTAAATTTTTAAATCTTAAATTCTTTGCTTAATTTTTTCTAAGGTTTTTAGATAGGGGATATAACGGCTTTGGTAGGTTTTCCGCCATTATTGTCAGGGTTTTTATTTTAAACTGATTGCTTGCCAAAAGATTCATAGAGTGTTAATATACTAATATTGTGGCCGAGTTTCAAAATCTCAGAATTTTTAGATAATAAGACTTGTAGATTTTGATGCTTCAAGATTTTTAAATATAAAATTGTAAAGATATTTAGATATTTAGAATTTAATATTAAGATATTCGGATTTTTTTATTTTTAGATTCGAGGACCATTAAATATTTGGATTTTTGGATAATCAGGTTTAGAGATGTTTAGGATTTTTAGAATTTTAGACTTTTAGGTTTTGCAGATTTTTAAAATTAAGATATTAAGATTTTAAGATTTTAAGATTTTAAGATCTTAAGATTTCAAGATTTTGAAAGATTTTAAGATTTTAGATTTTAAGATTTTAAGATTTTTAAGATTTAAGGATTTTAAGATTTTAAGATTTTAGATTTTAAGATTTTAAGATTTTAAGATTTAAAGATATAAAGATTTTTAAGATTTTAAGATTTTAAGATTTTGAATGTTTTTGAAGATTTTAGATTTTAAGATTTAAGATTTTAAGATTTTAAGATTTTTGAGATTTTAGATTTTACAACTTTAAGATATTTTAAGATATTTGGGTTTTTAGATTTTAAGATTTTAAGATTTTAAAATTTTAATATATAAAGATTATAAGATTATTAGATTTTCAGATATTAAAATTCTTCGATACTTAAATTTTCAAAATTTTAGATTGTTTTTGGGTTGATTATGAAGATGCTTAATTTTTATAATTAAAAGTTCTAGGATTCTTAGATTTTGAGATTTTGAGATTTTAAGATTTTAAGGTTTATTGATTTTTAGAATTGAAGATATTTAGATTTTTGTATATTAAGATTTTTTATATTTTCAGGTTTTAAGTTTTGAAATTTTAAGCAATTTCTAAGAATTCTTAGATTCTTAGATTTTTAGATTCATTAATATTTTCTGATTTCTAGGCTTTTTAGATTTTTAGATTTTAAGATTTTAAGATAGTAAGCATATTAGATTTTCTTGATTTTGGGATACTTCAATTTTTAGATTTTACGGTTTTTACATTTTTAGATTTTAAAATTCTTTGATATTTAGATTTTATGAACTTAATCTTTAAAAATTTTGTGATTTTAGGTTTTAAGGTAGATTAGATTTTTGGATTTTTATCTTTTAAAATTCTTAGATTCTTACATTATCAGATTTTCAGAGTTTTAGATTTAAAGATTTATTGATATTTAGATTTTAAAATATTTAGATTTTAAGATTTTAAAATTTTAAGATTTTCAGATTTTAAAATTTTAAGATTCTTATATATTTAGATTTTTAGATTTAAGGATTTTTAGCATTTAAGATTTTTAACTTTTCAGGTTTTTAGATTTAAAGATTTTAAGATTATAAGACTAAAAAATTTTTTAATGTTCGAATATATAAATTCTTAGATTTTTAGGTTTTCAAATTTATAATATTTATGATTTTCAAGGATAAAATATTAAGAAAGGTTATAAGGTTATGATTTTAAAACTCTAAAATTCTTAGATTCTCAGATTTAAGATTATAAGATTTTTAATTTTGAGATTTTAAAATTTATTGATTTTAAGATTTATGGATCTCTAAGTGTTTAGGTTTTTTTTAAGATTTAGATTTTGTGAATTTTGTTCTTTTAGGTATCTAGGTTGTATAGATTTTTTTTTTTTATTTCGTAAGATTCTTAGATTCTAAGATTTTGAGATTTTTTGATTTTTAGATTTAAATGTTTATTGATTTTAAGATATGTTGATTTTTAAATTTTTATATATTAAGATTTTTCTATTTTAAGATTTTTAGATTTTTAGGTTTTAAACGTTTTTAAATTTTACAAGTTTTAGATTTTGAGATTTGAAATTTTTAAATTCCTAGGTTTCTAGATTTTTGGATTTTTTAATTTTAAGATTTTAAGATTCTAGATTATTAAATTTTTCGATTTTTGGATATTTAGATTTTTAGATTTTAAGGTTTTTTAGATTTTGAGGTACCAGTTTCTTAGATAATAAGGTTTTTAGAATTTAAGATTTTTATGAATTTGTATTTTTAGGTTTTTAGGTAGTTAAGTTTTAGATTTTTATATTTTAAGATTCTTAGATTCTTAGATTCTTAGATATTTTTATTTTTAGAATTTAAGATCTTGAATTTTAAGATTTATTGATATTTAGATTTTAATATATTGAGATTTTAAGATTTTAAGATATAAAGATACCTAAAACTTTAAACCTAAAGTTTTTGAGAATTAATTTTTTTTTAAATTTTTAGATATTAAAACTTTTTTGATTTTAAGATTATCAAAATTTTAGATATTTAGATATGAAAATTTTTAGATTTTTAGATTTTTAAATTTAAGGATTTTTAGATTAAAATACTATAAGATTTTTAGACATTTGAATATAAAGATTTTAATGTTCTTAGATTTTTAAAATTTTGGATTTTTAGGTTATAAGGTTAAGATTTTAAGATGTTAAGATTTATAAACTCTTAGATTCTTAGATTCTTAGATATATAGATTTTTTGATTTTAAGATTTTTAGATTTTTAGATTTTAAGATTTATTGATTTTTGGATTTATGGATCTTTAAATTTTAAGATTCTTAGATTGTAAGATTTTAAGATTTTGAGATTTTAAGATTTTAAAATTCGTAGGTTTTTTGATTTTTAGATTTTAAGAAATTAGGATTTTAATATTTTTAAGATTTTTAGATTTGGAAATTTTTAAATATTTAGATTTTTAGATTTTTAGATATTAAGATTTATAGATCTCAAGATTTTTAGATAGTAAGATTTTAAAATTTTTAGATTTTTTGATCAGTTTTTAAAAAATAAAACATAAAACATTGAAACACTTTTCAAATTTTCGCTAGTAAACGCGAGCAAAATCCTTTGAATTCCACTACGAGCGTATCTTTTGACAGATAGGCCTATATCTTCTGCTACTTACAGACTTCTGCATATGAAATTTTTAAGATTTTTAGATTTTTAAATTTTCGGGTTTAGGATTTTTGGATTTTTGGATTAAAATACTATTAGATTTTAAATGTTTGAACATTTAGAATTTTAGATTTTTAGGTTCTTAGAATTTTAAAATATTGGGTTTTTAGGTTTTGAGGTTAAGATTTTAAGATTTTAAAATTTTTTAACTCTTAGATACTTAGATTCTTAGATTTATAGATTTTTAAATTTTTGGATTTTCAGATTTTTAGATTTTTAGATTTTAAGATATTTAGTTTCTTAGATTTTAAGATTATTAGATTTTTATAATTTTAGATTTTAAGATTTTAAGATTTTAAGATTTTAAGATTTTAAAATTTTTAGATGTTAAGACATTTAGATTTTTAGATATTAAGATTTATAGATTTTATAATTTTCAGATGTTTAAATTTTTAGATTTTAGATTTTGAGTTTTTGAGATTTTTAGAATACTAGATTTTTGGAGGTTTAGATTTTAAGATTTTTAAATTTTTAGATTTTTAGATTTTTAGATTTTAAGATATTTAGATTTTAAGATTTTTAGATTTTTAGATATTTAGATTTGTAGATTTTTAAATTTTAAGATATTAAAATATTTTAATTTATTTAGATATTAAGATTTTTAGATTTTTAAAAGTTTAAACTTTTAGATTTTTAGATTTTTTTTAGATTTTTAGATTTTTTAGATTTTTAGATTTTAAGATATAGATTTTTAGATTTTAAGATTTAAATTTCAAGATTTAGATTTTAAGATTTTTAGATATTTAGATTTTTAGATTTTTAGATTTTTAGATTTTTAGATTTTTAGATTTTTAGAATTTTTGGTTTTTAAATTATAAGGTTTTAAGATATTAAGATTTTAAGATTTTTAGATTTTTAGATTTTTATATTTTTAGATATTTAGATGTTTAAAGATTTTTAGGTTTTTTGATTTTTACATCTTTAGATTTTTAAAATTTTAGATATTTTTAAATTTTTTAGATTTTTAGGTTTTTAGATTTTTAGATTTTTAGATTTTGGATTTTTAAAATTTAAGATATTTTTAAATGTTTTAGATTTTTAGGTTTTTAGATTTTTAAATAATCAAAACTAAACTCTTAGCTTCGGGACCCCTACTGAGCCTTGCGGCACGTAAAGCCGGCCAGTTCAGCGCAAGGGTGTCTCACTTAGGGCCTGTGCATAAACCACTTAGACTCATTTTTGACAATCTCAAACCCCTCCACCTCCCTCCCCCCAAAGTTGACTTTTCTCCATCATTTTTTTTTGAATGTTGTATGGAGCGTAGACTTTGGTCAAACTTCCCCCAGTAAAGTCTACTTGGTTTATGAATAGCCCCTTACATATCAATATATGAAAAAAAAAAAAATTAAAGACAGGCAAATTTTACCGATAGGCTGAATTTCAGATCCACATTAGAGCACTCTCCCATACTTGCATAGTAATGACAATTTTATGCTATTTTACTTATATTTACGCTTCTGAAACATGTTAAGTTTATTAATAAAGACATAAGCCGAATTCCCGGTTGACTCGTGATGAACAAATTCTATAATGTTAAGTCTCATATATTTGTACACACACTGTTCCACGTCAATTCATCGACCTGAGTTAAATAACACTTATGGAGCTTTCTATCAAAATATAAGACTTGGAGTGAACCTTTAGTCTTAACATTTCACGTGAGAGCCAAACAGTTAAAAGGGATAAGCATGAGGAAATGTTAAGGGGATAATTTATGCCCGCCCTGATCCACGCCGCCGCCGATTCAAAATAGATCGGCGCACAGGTCTAATGTGGAGATCATTCACTCTGCGAGCATTGATCTTGAAGCGTGATAAGGAGAGTAGGAAAGGAAGTTCTAACCTTCTGTTCATGCCGAGCTACTGCAAAATATGCGTAAAAATATAAATTAATAATGGTGGATGGCAATATTTGAGAGGGTTCCGGTACATTTATTGTATTATTAAGTTTTTCAGTCCATCAATGCAACAGTCACAAAACTACTACCCAGCAGCAAACAGATGGCTAATGAGCATGCGAACAGCTCTTCCTGATGGATCTTCTCCGAGCGGTCTGAGATTGTTACTAACGGAGCCTTCAATATTCCCAAGCACAAACACTCACACGTACAGACGCACAGATTTGTGCGGTTATCGTGATTCCAACCGACCCTCATTACATAAGAACAAACCTCGGGAAATAATCACCTACCAACAACGGGTGCCAGCAACGACTCCCAAAAAGTTCATTGTCCACTTGTCAGGATGGGAAGCATGAGCAGGATCCAGCTTGCTGAAACTGTGTGGCTTTTTCGTTTTCGGTTCACCGCCCTTCGGAACCATTTCAAAAACACACATAACCAATTATGATCGGAAAGGTAAAACAATTATCTTTATTGCGTCGGTTTGAGGTTTTCTCTTGTTTTGAAGCGAACTAAAGCAAAGCTTTCATATGTTTACGGAAGGTGTGATTCGGAGCCTACTTCGGTGAAAAGGAAGTCATGATTAGAACGTAACAAATACCTACGTTGCAAGAAGTGTTGGAAGGATCGACAGAAGGGACAGCAGGCAGGTAATTCGATTTTCTCACACTTTTGTGCACGAGATACCAGTTATTTCGTGCGGGTTAAGGAAGAAATACTTCTTGCTACAGTCACCGCCAGAAAAAAGTGCCCACCTACCCCGAATTCTCCTTTTTGTGCAGCAAACTGTAAAATAAGTGAAAGATTCTAAGTTTTGTTGTTTTGATGGCATATTTATTATGTTCTTTACTTGTCTAGTACATAAAATAACACAAAATTATTTTTTTTCTTCAAGAAAAATCAAACTTTAGTAGAAATTATGCAGATCAAAATAAAGTGCCCACTTTTTGTTTTCTTTAAAAAAAACAAGTTGTAGATCCAGTCCAGTGATCAGTAGTTGATGAGTCCTCCCCTGGCCTTCAACAGTTTTTGCAAACGTTTCGACATACTCTCCACCAGATTCTTCAGGTGTTGTGGGTCAAGATCTTCCCAAGAGCTTGAAAATAGTTATGTTCGTTGGGAACTCCTGTCTCATCAACTCGTGAATCCAAGATGGCCAACAGATTCTCTATTGGGTTCAGATCTGGACTCTGTGGGGGCCATTCCATAGATTCCACGTTCCACGGTAGGAACGGAAGAATGCCTTTGACTTATTTGCGGTATGTTTTGGGTCATTATCTTGTTGGAACACAAATTTGTTTTAACCAACGAAACCTCCGAAATTCTCACGCAATATGTCGATGCAGGAATCTGCTGTCATAATACCATCGATTTTTACCAAAGCACCAACACCCGCCAAAGAAAAACACCCCCACACCATCACGTTCCTCCACCTATGCTTAACTGTGCCCAGGATGTCGATCATGAAGCGCCTCTCCAGGTCTACGTCATACATGAGCTCGTTTTTGGATTCACCAGTCCACAAAACAGTCTTCCAATATTCTAAAGGTTTATGAGCATATTCCCTAGCAAATTTGAGTCGTTTCGCTTTGTTGACTTTGCTAATAAAAGGCAACTTCTTACAAAACCTGCTCTTCATACCATGTTCAGCGATCCTTCTGCGTGAGAGTACTGTCCGAGATCGGTTGTTGAATCACTTCCTTGATCTCCCTAAGGGTAACCGTCGGATTTTTCTTAATTTCTCGAATGATTCTCGCATCTGTTCTGGAATCTGTTCTACGTTTCCTTCCCCTTCCTGGGCGAGCAGCTACTGAACCATAGGTTTTGTACTTTACGAAAAGTTTGGTAAACGCTGCTTTGCTGTATCCATACTTTTCACCAATCTGGGGATGCGATTCACCTTTTTCGTTGTCACGAATAACACATCATCGGATCTGCAAGGGAATAGTTTTGCTTGCCACCTATTATCCATGGTTATTTAGATAACTCGCACTGAATCCATCTGACCGACAACTGAAATCCGTAAGAAGATCAACAAACACTTGGAAACGTCAAAAAAAATGAATACGAGGGGCGTTTGGATGTAAAAATTACATACACATAATATAATTTCAATCGGGCACTTTATTATGACACACCAAATTTACACAACGAACGGTTTAAAAAATAATTTTGCAAAAATGTGTATTATCCATTGCAAAAATACACATGCATCTTTAAAATAATAATATTATCATGCTTAGAAAAAAAAAATATGCATACGATATAATGAGTTTTTCAATGACTTCAGAGATGAAGCGTGTTCATGAAAAAAGTGGGCACTTTATTTTGGCGGTGACTGTAAGTCAATTTTGGAATTGGTATTCAAGACTAATTGATTACTGTGCTGTCAACTAATTTGCTGGAATCTGGTAATTGTTGCGGATTATCGGTTTGTTTAGTTACATCGTTGCGTATAGACACACACTACCAAAATGTCATGTAAATGTATGTCTCCGGAGACCGACACATGCAAGCGTCCTTTAGCACATAAGAATGAATTGAAAGAGATGATAAAATAAATTCAATCAAACACATGTTTCGTCTAATTGCGTATGTGTCAGTTACACGAGACATAATTTTACACGGAATCTTTCTTTTACGTTCCGCGACTTCTTACAAACATGAATATCGTCTCGTTTTAAATTCTTATTTTTTTAAGTGTGCGCCATTATATCATAATTTATATAAATAGACTAATATAATTTTCATCCTCCTACATGTTCGAAACGCCTTGTAGACAACCGGACCTTACATGCACTGTTAGAAAAAAAATCATGTAAATTTAAGTCTACACAGATAAAAAGAAACATTGAATTTTCTGAGATATCTAATGCACATAAAGGGAATGCTAGATTAGGCAGAAAATAATGGAATATTTCATTTAAATTTAATCCAGACTAGCTGAACCCGGTGCGTGCGCTGCTACGCTTGCAACTAAATGAAGGAAAATTTAATGTAACTGGCACTTTTATGGTTTTTTTTCGGAATGAGTTGTTTTTTCTTGAATAAGCAGGGGTTCAAACTTCTATCAAAACCTTTCTCAAACCACCATACAATGCTTGCCTTCAAAACCCCCCACATGCCAAATTTGGTTCCATTTGCTTGATTAAAGGGCGATACGGTCAAAATTTGGTCAATATCAACTTGACGTATTTCTTTCAATTTTGCATTTAAAAAACCTGAACACCCCTCATTTTGAAGGTGGCTGTGTAGAATGTTTCTCCTATTTTGATTTTGGAATTCACTCTTCAGTTGTCAAAATGCCGTCCAAGCGAAAGAGCAGCGTATCAAAAATTTAGCTCGCGCATCGCGAAAATCCGAGCTACTCGCACGCAAAGTAGGCAAAATCGCTAAAAGTTGCCAAATCAACCGTTACAAATGTAATTAAAGTGTTTGGGGAACGTTTGTCGACAGCCAGGAAGTCTGGATCGAGGAAATCGAAAACCGGAAGCCGCCGAGACGACAAAGAGAGTTGCCGGTAGTTTCAAGCAGAAACCCTAACCTATCTCTCCGAGATGCCGCAAATAAGCTGGGTGTATCGTCTACAACCGTGCATCGAGCCAAAAAACGAGCCGGACTATCGACTTACAAGAAGGTAGTGACTCCAAATCGCGATGATAAACAAAATACGACGGCCAAAGCGCGATCCCGGAGGCTGTACACGACGATGCTGACGAAGTTTGACTGCGTGGTAATGGACGACGAAACCTACGTCAAAGCCGACTACAAGCAGCTTCCGGGACAGGAGTTTTATACGGCAAAAGGAAGGGGAAAGGTAGCAGATATTTTCAAGCGCACGAAACTGTCAAAGTTCGCAAAGAAATATCTGGTTTGGCAAGCCATCTGTACCTGTGGCTTGAAAAGCAGCATTTCCATAGCTTCCGGGACTGTCAACCAAGAAATTTACGTGAAAGAGTATTTGAATAAACGTCTGCTGCCTTTCCTGAAGAAACACGGTTGTTCCGTACTGTTTTGGCCGGATTTGGCATCTTGCCATTACGGTAAAAAGGCCATGGAGTGGTACGCCGCCAACAACGTGCAGGTGGTTCCCAAGGACAAGAACCCTCCCAACACGCCAGAGCTCCGCCCAATTGAGAAATACTGGGCTATTGTCAAGCGGAACCTAAAGAAGACCAAAAAAACTGCTAAGGACGAGCAGCAGTTCAAGGCAAACTAGCTTTCTGCGGCGAAGAAGGTGGACAAGGTGGCTGTACAAAATCTGATGGCAGGGGTCAAGCGTAAGGCCCAGAAATTCGGATTTGGAAAAGCGGAAGCCTAACTGAATATTTTTCCTGAATTTTATACAAATTGAACTTGAAAAAGAAATTTTATTTGATTTTTTAAATAAACGATTTCACCGATTTACACGCGTTTTCCCTTGACCAAATTTTGACCGCATCACCCTTTATCGAAGGAAAAGAGAGATATACGGCAGCGTGCGTTGCCAAAGCTGGCCAATGCAGATATCTGTCAGTTCACGGTCATGTACTTTCATGTGTTTCAACCCATAACATTGAATTTTCAGTACCCATTTTTAAGCTCCTGACGAGATATTGCATCTCAATGTCTTATTTTACTTCATATTGTGTTTTCTATTGTGTGCAAACCATTATTTTTGGATTTGCATCTATTTGCTCATAAAATTCGGCCATTGAAAGATTTACGTGATACGAAATTAAAATCTTATGTTTATAGCAGCTTATGTAATTTTCATTATTTTTAAGAGCATAGTTACCGGTAGAGAAAAAATCTCGTTATGAAATATAATGAATAAATAAGTTCTTCAAGGCAATGGATTGTAGTGGCAAAAATTAGCTCAATTTATTTCGTTCCTTCATCTCCAAACAATTGTGAAAATGAAAGAAGTTGTCGTCAGGCTCATATTATTGAATATTTAAAGCAAATGAACTCCGTGCGTTACGCTGCGTAGCTGTATATCACAAAAAAATATTCATTTGAAAACATTTAGCTTTTTCCCTATTTTTCAATTTTTCTAAAGACTGCACTTTTAATTTTTGAACATAAAGGGTGTCCACAGTTAAATTTCATCATTTTAAAGTCAAAAACAAGTCTCTCAACCGATTGTCAAGAAATATTCCGGGAATAAAATACAATGTATAATCTTGGTTTAAGTATTTTTATTTCACTGTATTCCTTTACCAAATCCAAATGCCCGAACTTTCTTTTTAATATCACGCATAAGATTTTGTACAACGCTTGAAACGACATTTTTTTTCGCTTTTAACCATGACTTCAACCTTTCCTGTTTTGTTGTGACAACTTTGGGATGCTTACAAAGTTCGTGTTTCATTATAGCCCAATATTTTTCAATTGGCCGCAACTTTGGAGAGTTTGGGGAATTAAGATCCTTCGGCACGAAATTGACACCATCCGTTTTGTACCACTCCAGAACATCCTTGGAGTAGTGACAAGAGGCTAGGTCCGGCCAAACAAATTGTAGGAACGTTGTGTGTTTTGAGAAACGGAAGCAGTCGTTTTTTCAGGCATTCATTCATGTATACTTGACCATTAAAAGTTAAAGTTATCACGAAAGGCTTGCTCCATTCACCACACGAACAAATCCCCTATCAAATCATGAATTTTTTGGGGAGCTTTAACACTTGCTGTTTCCTGACAGACTCTGGAACATCGAACTTGTTTTTTGCAGTCACATACTGGTTGCCGGGAATTTGTTTGAAGTCCGTTTTGACGAGTGTTTCATCGTCCATGATGTAGCAGTGTGGTTTCGTCAACATTTGTGTGTACAGTTTACGCGCACGA
>JASCZW010020626.1:0-11930 GCA_034211315.2 Aedes japonicus
CAAATCTTATCGATTAGCTGTCAAACGACCTAAGCCTTAACTCAAATCGTTTACTCCCTACCAGAAAACGAGTTCTATCTTAGCGGGCATTAGCGCTTTTGATGTTGTCCTAAAAGGAAACCACCTAAAAGAATCAAGTTATTTTTGATTTAAACTTACTTTTATTTTAAATATTTTGTTAGATTCTTTTTTTTTCAACAGCTACTACTCTGTTGGTATCCAAATAGTCAAGAAAAGTGGGAACGAATTGATAATCAGATTAAGGACTTATTTTCGGTGGATTTCTTAGTAATTCTCAGTTCAGAATTTGTTATTCGTATCCCGATAGTCAAGCGAACTAAATTCGATCATAGGTGAAATCGGGAAAAACTGCAATTCGACCATTCTATAAGAGCGTTATGATTTCAATCAAAGTGTAGAAAGCCCATAATGAGGGAATCCATTAAATCATACTGGTGGGGATCAGTATTTGCACCACTCACCGTCGTTCTCTCCGAGATCTATAAGTAATAGTATGACGAGAAGAGCAAATGTGTGAAATAGGCGGTGCATGCTAAAAATAAACCCAACAGCGGGAGATAATTTCTCATCCGTGTTAGGCAGTATTGGGAGACGGACAAATCGCTAGAACTAGAAACAAGCAATAGGTAGTATAAGAGCCCGATCGGTTTCATAACCTTTTGTCAGTCAAGGGGATTTCCTCCCCCGTTGCCTATCCTGCATGGGGTAGTATGCAAAGGGTTATGTGCCTGATCGGATACTACCATTCAAAATGCCCTCCGCTCGTTTTCAAACTTGTATCTTTCAATTTTAAAGCCTGCCGTTGCCCTATACGGAACTATCAATACACTTTCTCTTCATGTCTATTCGTTCTAGCAATTAAATTACTGTCCACTTCTAGCGCTTCGCATGGAGATTAGAAATTATCTGCTTCTGCAAACTTGATACGTTTCTTGCCAGGTTGTTTGTTTCAACAAGCATACCGAAAAACCGAATGTCAAGAGATTTTTTGGGCTTGATTTGAATTTTGTAGTCAATTGAATTGTTTACATCATTAAATGCCAATTATATGATATATGATGATCGCCAATCCTTTCTATGAATATAACCCTAATTCGACAAAATAAATTTCGCAGAATCTCATTAGACTTTACTGTCTTACATATTTTTGATCATCGTATGAGACATGAAACAGCTGGCGTTTGTTGACAAACGAAAGAAGCAAAACAAAAATTAACTTCCGCTCCGGATGCTTTGAGCGAAAATAGCGGATTGCGTTGCCCGGATCATAGGTTGCATGCTCGTAGGTGCATTTGCTGCGAGCGTCAATTACGCACCTTGCTATCGGTCCATCCCTGCTGACGTATTGACCTGCTATTTGGGTGAGTGTTGGGTCACTAGTTCGCTACCTAGACCAGGGATGCCAGATATTTATTTCAAATGTCTGTGATAAAAATTTGAAATGTCTGGGAATGTCTATAAGAGTCTGTCATTTTTTTTTTAGAAAATTAGGCTTCTTTCAACGAAAAGACGTAACAAGAGCGCGAGTTATGTCATTATCGCTATTTGTGTGATTATGTAAACATGTCTGCATCTATTTCTTGGATTGTATGCAACCTTACACTATTGTTCCATATTATTAAGGTGACACTGAAGCTTCAAGCATTTGCATAGATGACACAATTTTCTATAGTTTTTTTTTCCCTGTAACGCTCTTTCCAGTTTTGTACTTTGAAATAAAAATTTAGTTTTCATTTGATAAATTCATCCGACTTTTTTTTATTTAACAATAACCATTGATGGTATGTACCATATTTTAATATAGTGTCATCATCACTAGATTATCAATATCATTATGGTCAAATGAATGATTTTGGAAAAGACTGCTTCTTCGATTAGTCAGTGATAATCTCTTAAATATCAGAGAAACTCTCTCCTGATCTTCTGCAAGGCTTTTTGCTTTATTTTGGGTAGTTTCTTCCTGAACTTCAGGCAAAATGCATCATGAACTTCCTGGCAGTCAGTCCTTATTTTCTTCGAAATTTGGTATATTTTTTCCTAAACAGAGTTACTTTCTGCACTTATTTTTTTTTTTTTTATGAATTCATTTATTTGTACAGGCTCAACCGAATCAACTTTACAGAGCCAAGTTTTCATGTTTATATACATCAGTTATCTTAGGACTAAGGTTAAGGGGATATAACCGATTACTCGCGGTCGTCTCGAGGTTAATAGGAATAACAATTTAAATGATGGGAAAAATTGGGGTGGAAATTTTGAACAAAGCATAAGGAACAATGGTTTTCTTATATCTAGAACTTCAAATTACAATTTTTTAATTGAACGTTTTTAATTAAAAAAAAAATTCGCTCACTCTACACACACACAACCACACTCTTACACACAACCGCAATCACACACTGGCACACACATTCCTCACAAATTTAACCTAAACAGGTAAGTTAATCAAACTACAATCTAAGGCTAATGTTAGTCAAAAACACATAAATGAGTTTCATAAACTCCAGATCGCGAGCAGCCAAAATATCACGAATCGGTACATTGGGTTGTCTACCTCGAGCCCTAAGGGAATCATAAAGCTCAGGTCTGACTCCACGATGCTCAGTACAAAACCAAATAACATGATCTGCGTCCTGGTAACCTTGTCCACATTCACAGAGATTGCTGTCTCCCAGCCCAACACGGAACAAATGAGCGTTTAAAGAATAATGATTAGACATGAGGCGAGACATCACACGAATGAAGTCTCGACCCACATCCAATCCCTGAACCAACATTTCTTAGACACCTTAGGAGTGATAGAATGTAGCCATCGCCCCAAATCTCCTTTACTCCATTTATACTGCCAGCTATCTAGTGATATCTGACGAAAAATATAGAAAAATTCATTGAAGGCGATTTGTCGGTCATAAATATCGCCTTCCATAGCGCCCACCCTTGCAAGCGAGTCCGCTTTCTCATTGTCAGGAATCGAACAATGAGAAGGGACCCACACAAAGGTGATATTAAAGAACGTGAAGATAAAGCACTTAGAAGACCTCGTATTTTCATAAGAAAATAGGAGGTGTGCTTTACCGAGCTTCAAGGAACGAATAGCCTCTATAGAACTAAGACTATCCGTGAAAATGAAGTATTGATCCGGTGTAAAAGAGGCAACAGTTTCTAAAGAAAAATGAATTGCTGCCAATTCCGCGACAAAAACAGAACAAGGTGCTTGAAGTTTACGAGCGACGCTATATTTTTCATTGTATACACCAAAACCAGCGGAGTCCTCTATCAAAGACCCGTCAGTGAAAAACGTTTTAGTGGAATCAACTTGGCCAAACTTTGCAGCAAATATCACCGGAGCAATCATAGGACGATGATGCTCTGGGATTCCACGAAGCTCCTGTTTCATGGATAAATCAAAATGAACCGAATTTCCGAAGTCGGAGAAGCAAACACGATTGGGAATATTAAGCGAAGGGCTGACATCCTGTGTTATGTACAAATGGTACAATGTCATGAAGCGGGTTTGAGGATTCAGCTCAAGGAGCTTCTCAAAATTTTCGATCACCTGGGGTTCATAACTTCACACCTGGTGAGGAGCCGGAGAGATAACTCTGAAAACCGATCCGAGAGTGGCAACATACCAGCCAGCACTTCAAGACTCATGGTGTGAGTCGATTGCATGCAACCTAACGCGATACGAAGACACCGATACTGAATACGTTCCAGTTTGATGATGTGCGACCGAGCCGCTGACTGAAAACAAAAGCTACCGTATTCCATAACCGACAAAATCGTTGTCCGGTACAACGTTAGAAGATCTTGCGGATGCGCTCCCCACCAGGTCCCGGTAATTGTGCAGAAAAAGTTGACCCTTTGCTGGCATTTTTCGCTTCAGGTACTCAATGTGAGATCTCCAGGTGCACTTGGAATCGAACCAGACCCTAAGATATTTAAATGACATGGAATGAGTTATTGGTGTACCCAAAATTTGAAGTTTCGGTTGTGCAGGGTTATGCTTCTTAGAAAAACTACCAACTCAGTTTTCTCCGTAGAGAATTCGATACCTAGCTCTAGAGCCCAATTCTGCACTTATGATAAGTCCTATCTTGAACTATGAGGAAAGTTTCTGCAAAACTTTGAGAAAGTACTCTTCAGAGTTTCTTGGAAAATCTTCTTAAGTTGCTAGAAGTTTCTCCCTGAACTTCTAAGAAGTTCTTTCTGAACTGCAGAAGAGATTATCTGAACTTCAGAGAGTATTGTCCTGAACTTCACGGAAGTTTGTTCCTGAATTTCTGAGAAATTCCTGCTTCAACTACTAGAAGATCCCCTATACTTCTGGAAAGTTTCTTCCTGAATTTGTCAAAAGAATCTACCATAACTTCTGAGATTTTGTGAACTTCGAGCAGTTCTCATTCTGAAATTCTGGAATGTGCGATTCGGAACTTTAAGGAAGCTCTCTATCACATCTGGGTAGTTCCAATTAAACTTTTGGTCTCTTGAGAACTTCTGAAAAGTCTTCTTGTGAGCTTCTGAGGAGTTCTTTACTGATTTTTTGGAAATGTCCTTCTTCCTGATCATCCAGGTAGAGCCCTCTCTGGTAATTTTCTTCCTGAAATTCAGGGTGGTTTTTTCCTGCGTTTATTCTTTCCAAACTTCTGATTGTTCTCATCCTGAACTGCGAGTAAAATTTTATTGAAACTTTAGGAAAGCCGTCTCCAAAACTATTAAGAAAATTCCCTTAAATTTGTTCTTGAAGTTTTTTCCTGAACTTCTGAGAAGTCCTCTTCTGAACTTTTGGTAAGTTTTCTCTAAAACTTTGGGGAAGGTTGTTCCGGAACTATTGGAAAAATACTGCTCAAATTAAAAGAAGTACCTCCAATGCTCCTAGAAAGTTTCATTCTGTTCTTTCTAAAAAATTAGGAGAAATCCTTATTCTGAAATTTTGAAATGTTCTCCTCTGAGCTTTGGAAAAGCTGACAGACCCTTCTGGGAAATTCCAACTAACCTTTTGAGAATTTTCTTCCGGAACTTCTGAGAATTTATTTCCTGAAACTCAGAGAGTTCTCTCCTCAACTTCTTTGATGCATTGTCCTGGACATTTTTTTCTGATTAAAAAAAATTATAGCCAGTGCCCTTCCTAGTAAGTTTCCGTCTTAAATTTGGGGAAGTTTTCTGAACTTCTGGGAAGTTCAATCTTGAATTTTGGGAAGAACTCTAAAACCACTGAAAAGTTCCAAATTTCAAAGAAGTCCTCTCCCTATACTTTTTCCTGAAGCTCTGATAAGTCCTCTCCTGATTCTTGGGGAAGTACTGTCCTGAAATACTAGTAAGTTAGGTCCTGATCTTTGGTAATGTTCTGTCCTAAATTGTTGATGGTTCTTCTTACTTGAACTGCTTGCTCCCAATATTTCTAAGTAGTTTTTACCTGGCCATCGGAGAAGCCTCTTCTTGAGCTTCTAGATAATATCTTCCCGAAGCTCTGGGAAGTCTTTTTTTAAACTTTCCAGGATTTGCCCTAAATTCTGGGTCTTTTCTTTCTATATATCTCAGAATCTAGGACTTGTTCAGGGGTATATTTCTTAATCCATACTGCAAATGTACTGAAATGACGCGTTTAGTAGTACTTTGGAAAACAAATCAGAGTTTGAAGATTTATTTCAATAGCTCATAACTTTCACTGTTGTTCTGTCCCCGAGTGGCAATCGAACAGGCTTTAGAGCAAATGTTAAGATCACAAAAGTAATAGTATTCAAACGAGAAAATAAAATCTCAATCTCCTATATCGTTTTAACAATATGTCAGATGGTAAAAGGCCAAATAACAAAACGTTCAGTTGCCATAAAAAATGGCAATTTTCACGAACAAAATGTTTGCTGTACTCTATGCCAACATTTTGGAATGTAATCCAAACCGAGTTCAGACAATAAAAAACCTTAACAATATTTGTTCATGCTGAGGTTATATGGTGAAAACGAGATTAAACTATTTGAAAACAATAACATAAAATTTTGGTTATATGTATATCTTCCATCCGAAATATAGTTTTGACTTTACCGCAAATTGTTTATCTCTATGCGGGTAATATTAAGGTAACGTCCATTAATTATGCTACGCAAAAAGTGGCTTTTTGAAATTTATAAAATAATTCAAATGTCTGTAAAAGTGTGCAACACAAATAAAGTGTCTGCTAAATGTCTGCATCGTTAAAAAAGTCTGCAACAAAAATGAAAAGTCTGCAAATTTTCAGACATGTCTGTGAATATGGCATCCCTGACCTAGACCTAGACATAGCATATAAATTTAACACCAATTTTTTGTTACAACCGCTTTTGAAAATTTCATCAACTTGGTTTGATACAGACAGAGTTGCGGCTTATCATTTTTGACTCAGGCATATTCATTTGCCAATATCTCCTTTCAGAGGGTCGATTTGATAATATGATGTATGATGAACTTGTAGTGCATGGGTAGACCTACAACTTTGTCTAACAGTACATTGCTCTAGCTCCTATATCTTCGACATGAGAGCGTATATTCACAGTGATCTTCACGATGATAATCGCGTGATCTTCACCGCGAATATCATCGCGAAGATCACTGCGAATATACGCTTTTATTCCTCAGATATAAGAGATAGAGCTATGTATTGTTAGACCAAGTTGTAGGTCTACTCAAGCACCATAAGTTCATCATACATTATATTTTGAAATTGAGCTTCTGAGAAGAGCTATCGGCAAATGAATATGGACAAGTCAAAAATGATAAGCCGCAACCTTGTTTAGAGCCGATGAAAGCTGATTGAGGTCAACAGTAAGAATGGAGTTAAAGTCTCTTATAAGTTTGATGGTGGTTTTTAAATGAAAAGACGATTGGATTTTTAGTAACGCCGGAGAGCCGATTTTTACGTTAAAAATTTCAACAACAATATCATCACCAGTGAAAATAGGGCGCAAACCAAATAATTTCTAAAAAAAAGTCATGGCCAACCTCACCTAAGCACACCATTGTTCCCCTCAGAATAAGCAGCCAGCCCTGCCGCGGTTGTCAGCAATCGAGTAGAGTGCATGCACCATGCACTTCCTAATATATGAGCTGATCATTTATTATTACTACTGTTTCGCTTAGCGAATCGTTCTAAGCGCAGTTCACAGCAGTTAGCAGTATTCCACAACGGCAACTAGGATCCTACTGCTGAATCTCTTCATCGCTTCGCTTGTACCAACGAACCGGGAGCCGACGATAATGATGAGACACACGGAGAGAGAGAGAGAGAGCGACAGAAGGTTGCCGCGCGCGTGGCTATTATCTGACGATTATCGTGATTATAGTTATTATTCTGGCAGAAAACAACATCCACTCATATTGTCGTACGGGTGCGGGTTTCGGAGTCAGGTCATCATCGTTGCCTTGAGCGAACGATCCGAGCTACCATTTTCCAATGGGGTGAAGCGCGGGAGTTCAACGTGGGGAAATGATCGATTCTGGCGCGGGGGTCGAAAAATCGGAAGGGAAGGAAATTTGAGAATTTTAAATTATAGATGAACCAATCAGAGTGGTCCATATAACGGCGCTAAATATTTTTAATATTATCAATAGAGCCTGCAGCATACGAGCTGAACACGTTTGTCGGTTTCTTGGTCCCGGTCGGTGGGTGGTCACACAGTATAATTGATTTTATAGGATTTCACGCTGCGCTGAAATTATAGTTGGCGGTAATTTGAGCTGGCGATGTGTTGCCTTTCCACTCTGGCACGGTTGGACCTGCGGGATTCATTGGATGGTGTTGCTTATGTGTTTGCCATTGACCAATCACGACGGCCAGCGATGGAAACAAGCGACAAAAATGAACGTAGGTAGAAGACGAATGTAGTTGAAATGTATTCTCTCTTTTACAATGAATTGCTCAAAAATCGCACCCCTGATTATGACACTTATTCGAATGAAATGGGTTTGGCAGTACTTTAATATAACCTTTTTTGTGGGAGTGTCACAAATCGCCCAAAGTTGAACTATTTTATTTTTCCATAGATTAAATAAATAATAACATACTTCTAATTGTAGGTATTTTCAATATATACCGAGGAATAAAATTACACTTTTAATAATATTTTTCCATCTCTGTTGAATTTGACGGAACTGCTCACATACTGTATAGCATACACATAAACGCAAGTGTGCGTGTTCATTCATTCAAAGAGTATTCTATGCCCAACGTTATGGTGAGGCTTGTTGTCAATACTCTCATGGAGGAATAACAAACAAACCCTTTCATTTTGCCATGCTACCCAAGCACGTAAATTGCTGTCAAATGAGCTTCTTCATTTTTGGGTGTAGTAGTGGAGAGCGTTAAATTGTTTATATTTTTTCTTGATTAAAATCAGTACGATTAACATAAGTACACAGATGGGATTAATGTTTTTCGTGGTATTATTAAAATAGATACATAGCAGTGGCAAATTTTCCGTATTGAATATGAAGAAAATTATCAGAATCGAATGTTTTGTTTGTTGCCAACGACTTATCGGTAAGTGAACGAATAAATTGTAAGTTATTCATAATTTATTCGTTCACTTACCATTAGTCGTTTGGCAACTACACAAAACAATCGATTGTGTACTCAGTGTTCGGTATTCAGTGCATATTCACCGATTTCCGCTTATTGAGCTCTAAGATAGGTTCTGCTTCCTAAATAAATATGTACTGTATAAGAGACTCATTTGAACGAGAGTTAGAATACATACATGTATTTGTGGCAAGATTGATATCTAGGATCGATGAAAGAGATTACAAATCTCAGTTTAGAGAGAAGGGGAGAGTGAGATAATAGAAGTATAGGAGAATAAGCATGGGTATGTCAGAGAACGCTATACTCACGCTCACGTGGAGAAGCGGCAGGGATGCCAGATACTTTTTTCGAATATCTGTGATAAATATTTGAAATGTCGGGGAATGTTTGTAAAATTTGTATTTTTTAATTAGACTTCTTTCAACAAAAAGACGTAATAAGAGAGCGAGTTATGTCATTTACGCTATATGTGTGATTATGTAAACGTTTATGGATCTTTTTCTTGGATTGTATGGACTAGGATTGTTTGTTTCCTCCTGAACTTCAGACAAAATTCCTTCAGTCACTTCTTATTTTCTTCGAAATTCACATTAAGAGCCCAATATTACCCTCCAGAAACATTTGGTAAATGTTTTCCTGAACATAGTTGCTTTCTAAACTTCTGATAAGTCCCATCCTGAACTACGAGGAAAATATCCGCAATACTTTGGGAAAGTACTTGTCATAATTTCTTGGAAAATCTTCTCAAAGTTGTAAGAAATTTCATCCTGAACTTATGAGAAGTTCTTTTCTGAACTTTCGAGATGTTTCCTCTGAACTTCAAGGGCATATTCTCTTGAACTTCAGGGAAGTTTGTTCCTAAATTTACGAGAAGTTTTTGTTTGAACTACTAGAAAGCTCCATCTATACTTCTGGAAAGTTTCTTCCTGATTTTATCAAAAGTATCTACGCGAATTTCGAGCAGTTCTCATTCTGAAATGCTGGAATGTTCGATTCGAAACTTTAAGGAAGCTATCTAGTACTTCTGGGTAGTTCCAACTAAACTTTTGGTCTCTTCGAAACTCCTGAGAAGTCCTGTTGTGAACTTCTGAGAGTTCTTTACTGAATTTTTGGAAAAATTCCTTCTTGATCCTACAGGTAGTGCCCTCTCTGGTAAGTTTCTTTCTGAAATTCGGGGGAGTTTTTTCTTGAGCTTATTCTTTCCAAACTTCTGATTGGTCCCATCCTGAACTGCGAGGAAATTTTTATTAAAATTTTGGGAAGGCCGTCTCCAAAATTTCTAAGAGAATTTGTATTTGAAGTTTCTTCCTGGACTTCTGAACTTTTGGGAAGTTTTCTCCAGAACTTTGAGGAAGTTTGTTCCGGAATTATTTGGAAGCACGAAATTAAATTCGTGCTCAAATTTGGAACAAGTACCCACAATGCCCCTGGAAAGACTTATTCTGAAATTTTGAAATGTTCTCCTCTGAGCTTTGAAAAATCTGACTTGCACTTCCGGAGGATTTTTTTTCCTGATAATTTGAGAAATTACAGGTAGTGCCCTTCCTGGTTAGGTCCCGTCTGAAATTTGGAAAGTTTTTTTTTCTGAACTTCTGGGAAGTTCAATCTGGAATTTCTGGCAAGAGCTCCAAAACCTCTGAAGAGTTCCTAACTTCAAAGAAGTCCTCTTCCCTCCACTTCACCCAGAAGCTCCCAGGACTCCTCTTCTGATTCTTGGGGAAGTTCTCCTGAAATTCTGGTAAGTATGATCTCGAACTTCGGTAATATTCGGTCCTGAATTTTTGAAGGTTCTGATTGCTTGAACTGCTTGCTCCCAATACTTCTGAGAAGTTTATGCCTTAACATCGGAGAAGTTTTTTTTCGAGGAAGTCTCTTCCTCGGAAATTATCTTTAGAAAGCTCTGGGAAGTCGTCGTCTAAACTTTCCAGGATGTACCCTAAATTGTGAATCTTTTCTTCCTATACTTCCAGGATCCTAGGACTAATTCAGGGATATATTTCTAAATCCCTAGTACAAATGTATTGAAATGATGCATTTAGTAGTACTTTGGAAAATTCAGAGTTTTAAGATTTATTTCAATAGCGAAGAACTTTTATTGTTGTTCTGTCCCCCGAGTGGCACCCGACTGGGCTTAAGAACAAATACTCAGCAAAAAGATTAAGGTTAATTTTAAAATATGATTTGTATTGTTAAATGATACCCACGAAGTTTTTTTTATTTCTACAGAGCTTGTTACCGTATCTACAATGCTGGTCAGATCCTTCTACGTTTTAAATCTGAACTTCAGAGAATACCTTAATTTGAAATTTAAAAACTAATTAAAA
This sequence comes from Aedes japonicus, assembly GCA_034211315.2. NCBI lineage: Eukaryota > Metazoa > Arthropoda > Insecta > Diptera > Culicidae > Aedes > Aedes japonicus. Next base: position 10,903 of record JASCZW010020626.1, read on the forward strand.
TGTCTGTAAAAGTCTGGAACATAAATAAAATGTCTGCCAAATGTCTGCATCGTTAGAAAAGTCTGCAACAAAAATTAAAAGTCTGCAAATTTACAGACATGTCTGTAAATATGGCATCCCTGAGAAGCGGTGAAGCGAAGATTAATTCTTTAGACAATTTTCGGGACTAAATGACGTCTTTTGCAACATGCAACACACATTCAGCAATTCCTACAAGCAATTGCAACTGAATGGGACAAAATAACCCCAAAATAAACAGGTGAGCTTGTTGAACCAGTGCTGCGAAGATGCCAAGCTGTTATTGAAGCCAAGGGTGGTCACACAAAGTATTGAACAACATTATATTATTATTTAGTTATAAAGTGGATAAACTTTTTTTTTCTATAGTTTTATTGATCATACCATAGTTTTTCAAAAGAGGAAAAATATCATCTGAGCAAAATGCAATCACTTAAAATTGAATAACTCATTAAAAAACAACCTTCATAGAAGCAATTTTCTTTTCAACTGAATATACAACATATTGCGAATTGGCAGTAGGGGTGGATAAACTTTTTTAATACCATAGGTGTGTATGCTTGTTTGTGACTTTCGAAAGCATTTTTTCATAAATAATAAGTTGTTCTTTCCGACACGTTTACCATCTGAATTGACGATGACGGTCGACGAAGACTGACCGGTTACTCTGCTGTTTCAGATTTTTTTAAAATTACTCAACGATGTTTGTATATTACTGAAATTTTATAGTATAAACTATCCAGTGTTGCGAAAGATATCTTAATTATGTTTCACAAGCTTGAGATATTAATACTGCAAATTTTTTGCAAAAAATCGTCACGCACCCTGTATAACTTGGTGTTTTTCTCTACATTTCACCAAATAACTAATGTCGTTTATAGGCGTAACTTGTACTTCTACAAGAGGAAACCTTTGTTATGACCTACCAACTCAATTTTTATTAAGCTGCCGATGGTCTGACTAAAATGTCAGGACGGTGCCGTTTCAAAGTTCCCTCGGATACCAGACCC
>JASCZW010020627.1:0-11930 GCA_034211315.2 Aedes japonicus
ACGTCACGCTATTGGGGGGTAGGAAACTATGGATTATACGAAAACGACGTACTTAATGGACGTTCCCTAATGGGTGTCGAAACAAGTTGACCATTGTTTGATTTATTGATAGAAAATCGGAAGTCGATCTGCGATCAGCCGGTCTGGAATGGGCCGCCGGAACTATTGGCGGTTTCTGCGCTGGGTCATCGTTTATAGTCGAACATCAGCGCCTATCTGGCCCTGGAGTTACTGTTTCTCCGCTTCGCTTCCACCGCTGCTAGCTCCAGCTGCCATCAGCGCCCTCGACAGATTCGAGTGTGAACCAAAGATTTTGCCGAACTGAGAAGCTGTTGCCAGAAAGTTTCCAAGTATGTGCCATGAGACATTCAATTTGAAAACATTTTCTAAACTGAACGAATTTTGTTTTCAGAAAACTACCATCCCTCACGGATTTCACTTTTCGGGGAGATCCGCTATCGCCTGTGAAACACCTCTATTTGAAAAATGAATCAGATCCAGTTGCAGAGAAACGACTGCTAGATAGGATCTCCCAAGAGGTAGGGAACATCATGATCGTACTATAATTTTAGGATACCTTTTAAAAATGTATTTAACCATTCCAGTGCATAAAGAACGGGTTAGCCGTCGTGGCGGCCGAGTATCTGGAGGATATGGAGAAACACTGCCCACGTCCAAGCATTCGCCTAGCGGTGAACCGCCTCCTTACCGATTCCGACATTGACGATGCATTCCGAATCCTACAGCAGTCTGCTAGGACAGTTCTTTCCGATGCGTAGTTCATACGGGGTAATTTTAGAATATTCATGCACACGAACACACCGATACAAAACACACAAACCTTCACGAGGTGAACAGTACTACTACTATTATCAATTTACTACGGACACGGTAAGTTCTGCTACCATAATATTAAAAAAAAACTGCCTTCACGTACGGTAAGTTATACATTTTTTAAAGTACACCAAACTTATTTCAGAAACCTCTGTGCAGGTACTACAGTCCAGTTCCTCCTTTTTCCATATTTACGTTTACTATTGAGTACGAAAAAATATCCTTAGATTTATGAACACGTAGAAATGGAATCACTTTAAAATCATAAGCTAAATTTTAAAAACTGATGCCAATGGTTAACCAAATTCCAACTCTCAAGAAATTTAATGCAAATTGCTTTTTCGCACGAACAACATTTCCGCACCTGCGTTTTTCGAGCACACGCACACATGTTTCGTTATCTGGTAGCTAGCATTAGTAAGTTAGTAAGTTGTTACATTTACAATCTTTGATATCACGTCGCTTTGTGGTGAAGTTTCGAAAAAGCACTTAAGTTTTTTTTTTCATGGGGGAAAATCCATTGACTCCTTTAAGGTAAATGAAGAAGTTACAGTTATGATTCACTAGAACGAACAAAGTAGTTTATATTGCTAAGTTTAACTATTGCAACATTATGTCAAAAAATTCCACACAATGTTTGTATGATGAATTAAAGAAACAGATGCTTTAATTTTGGTGCTTTGTAGAATTTTGGAAAGAAAATCCTTCGTTATGAAATGTTACTTAACTCTGGGTCGAGCCGCCTTGCATAATGCCTGATCGTTTTGAGACGTGACTAGTGAGGTGACTCTTCATTGCATGTGCAAGGAGGTTTTGAACTTTTTAAGGTCATTTGATCTGACTCATTCTCGCCGTACTGACGTCGTCGTTTCTTCCGCTATCTTGGTTTCCTGGTATGTCCCATTCAGGTGTTCATCAGAAGTGCTGCTTCCAACTAATCACCTCACGTCCATCCGTCAGAATTCCCTTATCCTTATTCCTACACATTTCAGCTCGTGGCACAAAGCCTTTGCGAGATGTGTTTATTTATTTATTTATTTATTTATATATATTCCATCTGACCTAAGGTGGTCTTAATGAATTTGTTTATGACGGGGAAAAGCCGTTTTAATTTGGCGTAAAAACCCCGTATCTTTTGCAAAACAATACAATAAAAAAAATACAATACAATACAAAACATTGCTTAGTTGCACATTCGTAAACATAATTAAAATAAACAGGATTACAAACGTAGAGTATAGTCAAAGTATAAAATAAGAAACATCCATAGTTCGGAGCAGTCCTCGTCGTCAATCAATTATCCTCATCAAATATCCTTCTCGTAGTATGCCATTCTGTTAGTCTGCGCTTGAATGTTGCCAAAGTACAGTTAAAGTCGAATAAAAAATACACAACGTTGAACCTAGCTGACATGAAGCGGATAGGGTCATGAAGTCCATATAATGAATTACGGGGTTCAAGCAGCAAGACGTCCCAATGGCGAAGCATTCGTTCAGGAGCGTAGAGGTTGAGCTGACTTAATAGCTCCGGTGAGTCAATTCCACCTGTTAGTGTATTGGCAACGAAAACAGCTTGCGCAATATTTCGCCTATGGTCCAATGTCTGTAGTCCCAGCAATCTGCATCTGTCTTCGTATCGTGGAAGGTTCAACGGGTCACGCCACGGTAGGCGACGCAGGGCATATCTCACGAATCTTCGTTGAATTGCTTCGATCCTAGCTGTCCATGTTGCCTGATATGGGCACCAAACAACAGAGTTGGATTCCAAAATCGACCGCACCAGAGCACAGTACAAAGACCGAAGGCAGAGAGGGTCTTTAAATTCACTAGATATTTTAAAAATGAAACCCAGCTGTCGATTCGCTTTGCTGATAATATCGTCGTAATGCAATCGATACGTTAGTGCCGAATCCAGAGTGACACCAAGATCACGAACTTGATGAACACGTTCGAGAGGCTGGCCGTTCATTGCATAATTGTGCGTGATCGGATTGAGCTTGCGATGAAATGAAATGATGTTGCATTTGTGGATGCTTAACGTCAGCATGTTTCGGGTGCACCAACCAGCGAACCGATCTAACAACAGTTGCAGTGCATGGCAGTCCTGGATGGTTTTGATGACCATGAAGATTTTGACGTCATCAGCGTAAAACACACGGCAACCAGATGGTAGTACGGTAGAAAGCTCGTTAATGAAGAGTGAGAATAACAAAGGGCCAAGATTGCTTCCTTGTGGTACGCCGGATGAATTTGAGAATGCTTCCGAAGATTCAGATCCTATTTTAACGGTGAGCCTACGTTTTTTAAGGTATGATTCAAACCAGCTGACCAGGTCCGCAGAGATACCAATTCTTCGTAGGCGTTCAAGTAGTATCCCATGGTCAACTCGATCAAAAGCAGATTTGAAATCAGTGTAAGCAGTGTCGATCTGTGCGCCAGCATCAATGTGGCGTATGCAAAACGAGGCAAACTGTATGAGATTTGTCGAGGTTGATCTCTAGGGGAAAGAAACCATGCTGATCCGTAGAGATGTAATTCTTACACGAGTTGAAAAGTACCTCGTTCATTATGATCTCGAAAACCTTTGAACAAGCACACAACGAAGTTATGCCTCTGAAATTCTCGATGTTCCGTCGATCTCCTTTTTTAAACACAGGGAACATGACTGACGTCTTCCAACTTCCAGGAAATACATGCTGCCGTAATGAAATGTTGAACAGTTTCACGAGAGGGGAGATTAACTCTTCGCTGCATTTTTTAAGGATACATGACGGTATGCCATCAGGACTGGATGCAGAGTCTTTCAATTTATTTATTGCAGCGTTTACTTGATGGGTCGTGATCTCAAAGCTGTTTAGGAAGCACACGTCCCTAGGTGTGTCTCTACAAGCGTCTGCAATTTGATGTATAGACGAAGGAGAATCAGAAAAAGCACGTCTGAAGTGGGTTGCAAATAAATTGCACTTTTCCGATGCGGATGTGGCGACTTCGTTATCCAGAAACATCTCAACGGGCAATCCATTCTCCTTCCGTTTAGTGTTAACAAACTTCCAAAATTGTCGTGGCTGTCGGCGAAGATTTTCCTGAGTGCGTATACAGTAGCGCTTATAAAGGAAACGGTTATACGTGCGATAATTAGTACTTGCACGTGCTAAATGATGCTTGGCGAAAGGGCAACGAGACTGACAGTAGGTTCGTAGTGCTCTCGATCTTAGGCGTTTGAGCCGTCGTAAATGTGCATTCCCCCAAGGTGGCTTAGGAGACGGCCTACGCATTGGCACAAAATCAACCAAGTAGGTCTTCAACACGTTAGTGAAGTATTCCACAGCAACATCAATGTCTTCCGTGGTTTCCAGGATGTGCCAGTCAGTTTCACGAAGCGCTTCTTTCAATCCCTCAAAATCGGCACGACGGAAATCAAGCCCTCGGTCATCCGGAATGCTTGCAAATACAATTGGCTGTAGAGAGTTGCCGTTATAACAAAAAGCGGGATGATTCAAATCAAGAAGAGAAAGCGGTTCTACAGCTTCTTCAATCTGGCATGCAGCAAGCGTTTTTTCATTCACCAGACCGAAATCCAGGATTCGAGCGTTCTGATTGTAAATGTGGTTAACTTGAAACAGACCATGCAGACTGAATCCATCGAGTAACGAAGCGCAAGCAGCAGATATATTTGACTGCAATACGTCTACGGAAGGACGATCATTACTAGGTGTGTTCCAAACAAGACCCGATTGATTATAGTCGCCAAGCAAAATAGCATGATCGTTATTTCCCAGATTCGAATGAATTGCTTCAATGGACTCGATATGGTGATTTACGCTGAGTAAATCATTCTTGCGATCGGGTGGTAGATAAATAACACCAATACTGATAGAACAGCGACGCATCCTTAACCTTACCCACAGCTGTTCCAATGAAACGTTCACTGGGGTGGGATCGACATAGCCGTTGAAATTAGTTGAGATAGCAATTAACACTCCCCCTCCACGTGATTTACAACTATTTGAATGGTTGCGATCCGTTCTGTACACGGTGTATAACTCTCCAAAAAGCTGGGCAGAGAATATTCTATCATCAAGCCACGTTTCCGTACGAACGATGACGTCATAGTGACAAGACGAAACAGCTACGAAAACTTCATCAATTTTTCATCAAATCACCCCATCTACTACGAGGCGGGGACGTCGAAGTGGGCGAGATAACACTTCCAAGAAGTCGGTGTGCGAACGTGGTTTCGGGTTCGGAGGGACGATCCACACGACTAACATCTTCCGTTCGGAAAGAGAGTGGCCAGCGCTAAGCCCAGTTCAAGCGGCTCAAGCGCGGATCAAAACAAGTACTAAAAGAAGCACGAATGATGACCCGCAGAGGGAACTGCAGAGAGACCCTCATCGTGAAGACAAAAGAGTCTAAGTACCAGACGATAAACCCGTCAGTGCAGATAACCCAACTTAACCTTAAACACTATGAGGCAGCTCATCGACTGTTGTGTCAGGCAGTTCGCGAGTCAGCATCGGATATCGCCATAATATCCGACCCATATCCCAACACTGCCTTTAACGGCAACTGAGTTGCGGATAGGTTCAATATAGCGGGATTATGGACGTCGTGCAATTACCCGGTTCAAAGGTTGTGTCCAACTCAGACGAAAGCTTCGCGGTAGCTAAGGTGAATGGAATGTACTTCCGCAGCTATTACGCGCCGCCAAGATGGTCAACTTTTCTGTTCATAATAGCGGGCAATTTCAACACCTGGGCGGGGGAGTCGCTCTACCAACCCTAGGGACTAGACCCTGTTTGAGGTACTAGCTTGGCACAATGTAGACCTGGCCAACATCGGTACCAAGAGTACCTACCATAGAAATGGAGCGGAGTCGAGCATCGACGTGACTTCTGCAGTTACTTCTGCAGCCCTGGGCTATCGAGTAACTGGAAGGTTGAGGACGGATACACTCAGCGACCACTTGGCGGTTCGTTATAGTATCGTCCAACAGCTCGTTTTTTCGCTTCGTGTGAAATATGGGCGAAAATCAGCGTATTAGGTTCCCGTCATCCGTAACAGGGGTTTTGGACTTCAGTCTAGTGAAAACCAGCTCTCTGTCAACTCTGCAACTCTCACAACACTCCGGGTTCCGAAACTACAAGCTGTTAACCAGTTTCTTTTCAGCCACGCCAAAGATTCTGGTCTTCGGTCTGGCCAAAGCCGGCCTTCTGTTTGCTTTGCAACAATCACTACACTCCGTCATCACTATGTGGATACCCGAAACACGAGCTGCCCATCAAATCTTTGTCAGCCATACCAAGGATGCCGGACACTGATCTGGTGAACATCAACCTCCTGTCAGGGTATCCATCATCGCTGTGTGAACTCCAAAAGGACTATTCATCAGGTTTCTGTCACCCATGCACAACTATCGGTCATTTATATCCTTATGCATTATAGAATCAACCATGTTTCCTGTTAGTTCTTAAGCCCTAGATTTAAGCTACATTTCGCACTTCCTTAAAAGAGTTAAAACTCACTGGAAGTGCACTCTGTTACCTATATCTAAATAGTATATCTAAAGTTTTAAAACATACGAAGGTTTTGTGTCTATGGGAGAAGAGGTTTTACTGAAGCTTCACTCCTACGGGTTTTCCTTCTGCAGAAATAAGTAATAATAATAGTAATAAAAATTTAAAAAAAATTCTACCGGACAACGACAACAGCTGACCTCGGTGACAAGTCCCCAGCAGAAGTGATGTTCAGACGACCGATCCGGATGTTTCCTCGATGCTACTAACACATCAAGCCACTCCAGCTGCACAAGCGAAAGCAGAAAAGCACATCGATAGATTCAACAAGAAGCACGGAGCAGTTTCGAGACAGTTCGCTTCCGGTGATTCCGTATATGCCCAAGTCCATCAATGCATTTCTCGGCATTGGGAAGCCGCTACGGTCATCGAGCGCATCGGAAGAGTGAACTCCAACGTGTTCCTGCAAGATCGACAACGGCTGATACGTTCACACACCAACCAATTGAAGCAACGTTGTTCCAGATCCAAGGTCCAAGTCCATTGTCCGTATTCGTCGACAGATTTGGCCTAGACGTACCATCTCCAGCCATTCTAGTAGTGGGACCAAATCCGGAATCTGACGAGTCGCAGTACTTATCGGACAACAGCAATGCTGAAGATAATCCACCACAGCCAGATCCAGTGACAATTCCGGTTCAGACTCCAAGAAGCAATCGCAGCAACCACTGACTGCGGTTATGTTAAATATTTTTTTATTCCAATTGTTAACGTCAAGCTGAGTACAAGCAGAATACAACTACCCCTAAAGAATCTGAGTCTTATTTCATAAGCATTTGGAAGACATTTCAACGGGGGACGCAGAGAGCGCAGTCGGACTCCAAAAGAATGGAGCGTCGCGTGGAGCTATCCGCCCCAAAGGCCGTGTCAAAGAGGGCGTGAAAGGGAAGCCACGAGGCGATCCATAGGCAGACAGAACGGTATGCTTGTTTGATACGACGGGTGAGATGTTTGAGAGGATAATAGGTGTACGGAATCAAATTGCGACACACACAAATATTCGGCAAAATTCGCCCGTTCAACCAATCATCTTCAAAAGTATCTGCAGAGCTTGGTAGTGCGTCTATATCTGTGAAAGTAGTAAAAGGGTGTCCACAAGGAGGCGTTCTATTGCCTCTTCTCTGGTCATTAGTGGTAGATGACCTACTGACAAATCTAGAATCACAAGGATTTGAAGTTACAGGGTTTGCTGATGACATCGTTATTATAGTTCGAGGAAAATACGATAGTGTTATTACTGAAAGAATGCGATATGCTTTAAATTATGCGATTAAATGGTGCAAGGATGAAGGTTTGGGAATAAACCCCCAGAAAACATACCTAGTTCCATTTACCAAAAGAAGAATATTCAAAATACATGGCCTCCACATGAAAGGAACTTTAATGACGCTTACATCTGAGGTTAAGTATTTGGGTGTTATTTTGGATTGCAAAGTAAATTGGAATTCACACTTAATACAGATCATAGATAAAGCAACAGGTGCACTATATATAAGTAAGAGAACTTTTGGTAATAAATGGGGATTGCGACCAGCAATGATCTACTGGATATACAAGGCAATTGTAAGACCCAGAATTACATATGCTTCCTTAGTATGGTGGCCAAAAACTAAAGAAAAATGTGCCATTAAGAAGCTAGAAAAACTTCAAAGAATGGGTAATTTGTTCACAACTGGTGCGATGCGTAGCACACCAACGAAAGCATTAGATGCAATTCTCAATCTGCTTCTGTTGCACCAATTCATTCAATTGGAAGCCGAAAAAAGTGTGCTTCGTCTCAAATGGACTAAATCATCTCTTGATGGTAACATCAGGGTCATTTAAGTATTTTAAATGACATTCAAATTAACCCATTACTTACAGTTAATAACGACTGGATGGAAACGCAATTCAACTTTATTCGTTCATTCAATGTGATAGAACCAGACCGCACTGTTTGGGTGGCGGGAGGACCACAAATAAGTCCTGGATCTATAGTATTCTTTACTGATGGGTCAAAACAAAATGATCAAGTAGGAGCTGGGGTGACAGGTCCTGGAGTTAATTTATCAGTTTCAATGGGTAGATGGCCAACCGTCTTCCAGGCTGAAATTCAAGCAATTGTGGAATGTGCTTCCCTTTGCTTAAAAAGGAATTATAAACATGCAAATTTATGTATTTTCACTGATAGTCAAGCAGCTTTATCTGCATTGAAATCTTTTACATTTACATCAAAACTAGTATGGGAATGTCTCCTTTTACTTCAACGGCTGTGTATTAATAATACAGTTAATCTTTACTGGGTTCCTGGACATTGTGGAATCGATGGTAATGAAAAAGCTGATGAACTAGCTAGGGCTGGATCTTCTATGCCATTTCTAGGCCCAGAGCCATTTTGCGGAGTCTCTGCATGCGCAATCAAAATGGAACTCAGGAACTGGGAAAAGAAGATGGTGATTACAAACTGGAATATAACCACCACTGCCCAGCAGTCTAAGAAGTTCATTACGCCTAACATATCGAATACACAGAAGCTTCTCGGTTTGTCAAAAAATGACCTGTGCACTTACACAGGCCTAATTACAGGGCATTGTATGGTTAAATATCATCTAAGACTAATGGATAAAGCCGGAGATGATATTTGTCGCTTTTGTAATGACGAATGCGAAACCTCTGCACATTTATTGTGCAACTGTGCTGCACTTTTTAGCACAAGAACATTTTTTTTCGATAAGAGGCTTTTACAGCCCTTTGAAATATGGTCTCTATGCCCTCGTAAGGTAGTGCGTTTTGTACGACACATTATTCCTTACTGGGATAATAACCTAAATCATGCGATGATGGTTACTTCTCATAGTAGCTTATCACCTTGAAATGGTATAGAAAAATGAGTTGTGTATCACAATAGATCAAAACAATGGTCGCAGTGATAATACACCCAAAAAAAAAATCATCTTCAAACATTCAGGAAGTAAAATAAAACATTTGGACGCCCTTTTTTGCGAGGCAATTCATTTTTTCTTCATATCTTCCTCCAATTTCACTTCCTTAGGATATTTCCGAAGTGCCTGCTTCATGATGGCCCAGAACTTTTCAATTGGCCGCAGTTCCGGTGCGTTCGGGGGGTTGAGATACTCCGGCACGAAATTGACCTCCTTAGTCTTGTACCACTCCAAAACCTCTTTCGAGTAATAACACGAGGCTAAATCCGGCTAGAAAATCTTAGGACCATCGTGTGACCTCAGAAGAGGAATTAAACTTTTTTAGAGGCATTCTTTTAGGTACACCTGCCCATTGACCGTTCCAGTTGTCACGAATGGGGTGCCCCGCTGTCCACATGAGCCAATTGCTTGTCAAATCATATATTGTTTGGCAAGCTTTGACATATTCTGCTTTCTAACGGCCTCAGGGGCATCGAATTTACGATGAGCAGTGAAAAACTGGAGCCCCGGAAGCTGCCGGAAGTCTGCTTTTACATACGTCTCATCATCCATAACGAGGCAATGTGGTTTCGTCAACTTCTGGGTGTAGAGCTTCCGTGCACGTGTTTTACCTGCCGTATTCTGCCGTTCATCGTGATTAGGCGCCTTTTGGACTTTGTACGTGTGTAGTCCTTCACGTTTTTCGCATCTTGCACAAAAGTTTTGGATAGATTCAGTTTCTTCGCCACATATCGAACTGAACTGTTGGGATTCCTCTTGAAAGCTTGCACTATCCGCTTGTGATCCTTAACACTATACGGAGATCCATTTTTGCCAATATTTCTTTGCGATCGATGGTCTCACGTTCGTGGTACCGATTTAAAACACGAGACACCGTAGAATGTACCATTACTAGCTTCCTGCTGATGGCACGATGAGAACGATCCGGATTTTCGAGGTACGTGCGCAAAATTTCTTTGCGCCGCTGCTGTTCTTCCGACTCCATCTTCGCAACGATTGCACATCTGCTAGTGAAGCTTACACAGCGTAAACAATTACACATTGAACTAATTCCACCCAAAATTTCAATAGAAAATACCCAACGAGTAAAAGGTTACATCCATTTAAAAGTGGTGCATTTTGATTCCGTACAACGTTCAATAATCTTGGGTGGCTCCCCGAACTGCGTCTTGATACACTGTACACTGCCCGCCTGGGGTGACTGTGTTCATAGGGTCACACAAGTCACTGTGCACGAAGTCAAGCACACCTTTAGAATTTATTTTAGCCTTCTTGGGAAAAGGCAAGCGAGCCATCTTCCCTTGGAGAACTGCGAAACTGCCCTCATCCGATTTATCAAATTTTGCTTTGCCACTTTTCGATCAGATTCATCAGAACCTCGCGCACTCTCTTCTTGATTCTGCTTCGCCAGAAGTTTGCAGAATCGCTTTTTGTGTCAGTGGTTTGTTGCAGTGGTGGAACACTATATTTTTCTTCTTTCCTTCCGTTTTCATCACAACCGCTTCCACCGATGTCGATTGCTTCCGACGTAAAATTCTCTTCCGAGCGATTCTCCAGCGACGTTGTGAGTGCACCGAATGGGCTAGGCAGGCTTTGCAAAGTAAGAATCACCTGCAAATCATTATCCAACTTGGTTCCCGCATTCGCAAGCTTCTGAAATAAATCCTCGAACTCCTGCAGGTGCAGGTGTCTGTCTCGTGGAACTAGAGTTCACAAATCCGTTTAAGAAGTTGAACCTTGGAGGTTAGCGTCTTCTTTTCGTGTTGCTTCTTCAGGTTTTCCAACACGGCCTTTGTGGTTGTTGTGTTCCGAATATGCCCTCCGAGTCATCAATAGTCCGATAGTACTACGCGCTTTATGGTCCTGTTCATGCCAAGCTACCAGCTCAGCCGCGTTCGCACCATTAGCAGTCGGTTCCGGTTCCACACCCGGCGAGACATACTTCCTTTGACGAGTAGGAATTCAACTTTGAGCTTCCACGAGACGTAATTCTCCTTGTGTAACTTAACCGGTTCTCTCCATTTCGGCTGACAAATTCCGGATGCACCCGCGAAAAAAACCGACAGAAGCTCTCAACTTTTTAGGCATGTAACAAGCACGGAAAACAAAATGGCAAACCTGGGCCCATAACCTATTGGAGTGTATAATAGTAGAGCGAAATAAAATATGACCAATCAGATAGAGAGAACAAGTTCAATTGAAATTTATTCAAATCAAAATACAAAAGGGAATAGAAAATAGCACGTGATGTTCAAGTCTCCATACAGCAGGGTTGCCATGTTATCAGAGGCCATAAGACGCGCACGGTTGCCCCGTGTGTGGTATCTTCCCAGCTAATCCCTATGCGCTCCCAAGCATGCAAGTTTTTTAGGTCTCAGGCTGTTGCGTTATCCGACTCGAGCATCTTTCTGCCCTTGATTATGAGCAGGTCGGACACGCGTAGTTGTCAAAGGATGAACAATGAAACAGACCCTTTGGTAAACATGAAATTTGTATCCGTGATGCGTAGCTACGATTGAAGACTAGGACTACATACGAATGGATGGATTAAGATGATCACAAGACAAATTTCATGTAATCTTTCTTGCTCATCAATATGA
>JASCZW010020628.1:0-11907 GCA_034211315.2 Aedes japonicus
CACCGGGGGTGTCCCAGTGTCGATTCTTGGAATTTTCGCGAATTTCCTGAAGAATATCCCCTTCGGCCACATTGAAGGATCCAGCGCTATACCTTTCAACTTCCTGTCCATCCCGTTTTGAAACGATATGAAAGCAAACTGATTCAAATCGGCATTTTTTCACCAGAATTTCACAAGATTGGAAATATCCTCGTCTGTTACATGACGAGCAAATCTGGACGGATACATGCTGAATTTCGCAGGCTGTTTTGCAACAATTGCTATTGAAAGGCTCTCGTTTTCAACAGAATTTGTACAGCATACGAGCTTAAAATCAGGTCGAGTTTTCACGGGTTCGTTTAATACTTAGCCATGCAGTACGAGGTCACTCTAGACCAAGAGAATCGTTAAACTGCCACTTGTCAACCAATGATTTAGTGAGCTGTTTGATTTCCTGCAGCCAACCTTCAGCTCATCCACAAAGTTGACCATCTACAAGACATTAATTAGACCGGTAGTTCTCAACGGCCACGAAACATGGACATTGCTAGTGGAGGACCGACGTGCCCTTAGAGTCTTTGGACGGAAGGTGCTGCGTAACATCTACGGTGGATTGCAGATGGATGACGGAACGTGGAGGAGGCGAATGAACCACGAATTGCACCAATTGATGGGAGAACCTTTTCATCGTAAACTACGCAAAAATCGGTCGACTACGATGGGCTGGGCATGTCATAAGAATGTTGGACGACAGCCATGTGAAATGGTTCTCGAAAACGAACCGACAGGTACAAGAAGAAGAGGCGCGCAACGAGCAAGGTAGATCGATCAAGTAGAAGGTGACCTGTGGACCCTCCGCAGACAGCGAGGCTGGCGAGTGACAGTCGTGGACCGAATAGAATGGAGACAACTTCTGTGTACAGCAGAGGCCACGCCGGCCTTAGTCTGATTGGTAAGATAAGGTAACCTTCAGCTCATAAAATGACTCGCAGAAAACATCTGATACAGCTGCTATTACATCCTGCGTTGACTTCATTGGGTTCTTCTTAATATAATCCAGCTGATCAATGCAATTGTCGCAGAACCATAGTATGTTGTTATGCTCAGTCAAAAAGTCCACATTTGGTCTTCTTAGACCGACACATTTTAGAGGCGCAGATCGACAGAAAAAACCATTACATTACCTGAACTACCTCAATGGTTTTAATCGGCTTGGAGCTTTGATAACCATTTGAATCCATGTTCACTACTGGCCGATAGATGGACGAAAGGCAAAAGCAGTGCTTTGCTGATTGTTCTTCTCAATGCAGAATAGATGCTGAATTCGAAACAATCGATGGCGCTAGATGAGACGATGCACGGATGGCGGTGGCACACAAAGGCAACAGATAAATGCGTGGTTAGAAACAAACAACGATTCTCAAACGGAACAGCACAAAAATGTACGGCAATGTGAAGCAAGTGTAGGCACGACTCGGAGGCGCGAATGTCTTATATTATTTTCACTTTGCAGTGGGTTAAATTTCGAATAATAGAAGAGCAAATAGATACACGACCGACGCGAACGATAACAATAACGATCTATGTATTTACTGTAAAAATTAGGGACAGTTTAAAACAATGTTTAATCTGCAATATTTCAGTTTCAGCACCATAATAATACAAACAACTCATGAACACTTACCACGCCAACCAGAACTTAAGCATGATTTCAATTATAAAGGCGACAATTCCCTGTTACCTGGAGCACCGTAACGTTACCGAACATTGTTCATGTTCCTATGATTTTTGTTCATGATGTATATCAAAAATGAACCGTTCTGAATATATCAAAAAATGAACCGTTCTAAAATTCATGACTCGAGGTTGATGAATTTGGGTACGAATTTTTACCTTGTTCTCAGCCGTATTCAAGCCCAACGACAAGATTTTTGAATATGTAAAATGCCACACATACCTAAACTTACCCTCCCTACTAACATAGTTCCACATTTCCCAGGACACTTATGAGTGGTCGTGAGTTCTCCGCATCTCTCTTAAGTAAGTGTCGGACTAACATTCCTTCCTTATTCCCACCAGTTGCAAGGACGTGGCCAGGACAGCTCTGGTCTGTTGGAATACGACACACCTCTTTATCTAAGAGGTAGGGATTGCTCCCAAATCACTATCTAACCGCAACCGATGAAGGTGCATCTCTCTCTGTTAACAACAGTTCAGAGCTTGTATCACCTACGATATTGTGCAACCTGGTTTATGCTATGCTGTGCTATCTAAAATGCCACACATACCTTAAACATATACAAAACATCAAATCGTTATGTTTATATACGGCTGAGTAATAGCATTGATTGACGAAAATGGACCTGCTATCGAGGTAGTACTCCCTATTTGACTTTTGAACATTATAACATTAAGGCTTGCTTGCGACAAAATCTGGACAGATTAAATTTGAAATAAAACAAATTTACTGTTAGTTCAATCCAAGATGCATTTTTATTCATTTAATTGTGCATTATTAGTCATTTCAAAACGAATTACAGTTACTTTACTAGGCTGCATGAAGAAACTACGAACTGTTGAGTTTACTCCAGCCATTAGGGTCCGTCCAGAATTCTCTGAAACCAATTTAGCTACTCTTGTCCATGATTTTCGAAATTTTTCTATAGTTGTAACTTGTTGTTATGTTGAAAAAGTTCTCTTTTCCCGAGAGCTCAATACCGCTCGATAGGTTGCAAGAAATCATTTCTTTAGGCATTTTTCACGGTATATTTCCTTGTTTACCGTTCCTGTAGTGATTGGCTTGCTCGACCATAGCTGCATATTTCCTGCTAAATGAAATATTTTTTGGGAAACTTGGCATTTTTCTTCGTTTTGAAATGCTCATCTACGCCGTTCCGTTGCATGGCAGTATAAAAAGACATTCCGGGAAGCTGCTTAAAGTCTTCCAGCACACGAGTTGCATCGTCCATTATCACGCAGGAAAACTTCGTCAAATATTCGCGATACAACAAGCCATCACATTCTGTTTATCATTACAGTTTTCACCTTAAACAACTACATATCTTGCCGGTGCTTGGATGTATGTACGAAAGTTGAGGACATTTTTATTTTTCTAGCCACAGTACGTACCGAGAGATCTGGTTGCTTCTGCAACATTTGCTTCACCTTCGCGTCCTTCTGGTGGTTCCTGAGATCCGTTTTTGTTCCGCTCCCAACCTTCCTTGCTATTGTCAAATGTGCATCGAAAGATTTGAGAACGTTATGGACAGTGCTTGCAGGAAATCCAAGCTTTTTTGCAAGTTTTCTTACTGAATGATCCTGATTTTTCTTACTGAATTTCATAGCGACCGCACACAATTGCTTTTCACACATGCTCTTTTTTCGACGCCATCTTCGATCTAAAAGCTTGTAGTATCACCAAAAAATGATTTTACAAAATGAACAGACATACGTACATCCGTCTGTGAAATATTGCACGCGTTGATGAAGTATTTCCAGGGGTGTCGAGATTTAGTCGGGAACAAGCTTTATTAGCATATAATTGTAGTAGGTTACACATTCAGTCTTGTTAACTCTTTTTCAATATAGAAGGGAAAAAAACACAATCTTTCCATTAGGAAGTCAGTAAATTCCCGATGTCAGAAAGTTCCCGATGGCAGGCTGCTCAGGTCCAAAATAATGGTTGGATCTCGCCCAATCATGATCTCAAGCTTGTGTAGTATAAACCTGAAAGTAATTATGCAATGGCCTCTCACGATCCCATCATATCTGAAGAGACGAATACCGATGGGTTCAAAGAATTACATATACCACACATGTTCGGCGAGGAAATCAGCGGTTTCCGATACGGGAACCTTCCCTTGTACTAACGCCGAAATTTTTCCGCAACAATTTCCTTAAACACTGAAGCTAGGTTTTGAGGAAAACAAGTATCGGTCCATGTGTGCATCGCTTTCGCACTGGCCACGGTGTCACTTGAAATCGGCACAAATCACATAGCCGGTCGTGCGAATTTAAAATGAGAGGCCGCAAAAAAAGGACAACTCGCGAGCGACCGCTCGTTTCCATGGCGTTACGCAATCTTTTCCAATACAGCACGAGACAACAGCTTACTTCGATTTTTGATGGGACCACCGTCGTCGATCGACTATTTAACTCCATTTCGGAAAGAACTTTCGCATAGATGATGACTTTGTACTATAAAGCAATCTATGTATGATCGTTAAGTACAACCGTATAGGCCAAAGCCCGGTGGCATATTTGGATGACTAATTATAAATTCTCATCTGTAACAAGAGAAGGGAAGGTGGTGGAAGGATGCCAACCAATCTGTTGAGCAACCGGAACGTGCCCCTCACCTCAAGCCATTGCAGTTGTACTATCCCACATTTCGCATCTACAAAACGATACGCGAATAATCTTCTAAATTGAGACATCGACATCTTAGTGTATTTTTGCCGTACAGGTATTGTTGGTAGATTTGCTGAAAGTATTATTGTTCTATTTACTTGCGGTGACGGTAATTGTCTGGGACTAAAAATAATAATAATTGACAGAGCGCACGTGATGACGTTGTTTGTAATTTGCGCTAACGATCATCGTCGTCGATCAACGGCAATCGCGTGTCTCGTCGGTGCTTTCTGGCTACCGCCAGTGCTACCAGGAGCGATGGAATTCTGCGTGGATGATTGGTTTGTTCTCGACGACTCAATGTTTAGGTAAAACTACATTTTATTCGATCTATTGCATGATTTGTCTGTCACTCACTACTTCTTTCGGAATGGCTAACCTCTATTATGGATTGTAATTTTCTTTGCATGCAGCTGAAACACACTTGTTGATCAATTATTGATTGAAATTCATTCCGTTACCCACAGATGTATGGCCGCTATACCAAAGACCTAGGAGAATACGCCAAAGATGAAGCGCGAAGACTCAGGCTTCTTGAACGAAGAAGAAAAAAAGACGATAAAGCAAGAAACAAGGTAATTGTTATCGTCTCGATATCGAACTACATTCAGCCACCCGAAACCCTCCCTTCAAATAGTATAGTAGTCATCCCATCCTGAATTAAGTCGGCTAACCTATCGGTATCAATATGATATTTTCTTTTTCTTCTCCTTTGTTTTGTGGAAAACATAAATCGTCACAAATACCAACATCCTTTCGGTCTACACGCTACCACAACTACTACTACTATAACTACTATTTCTACTGAACGTACTTCCAACAATTTTATGAAAACCAAATTGAACAATCGAAAAACCATTCCCGTCTGCGATTAAATCCTCCGTAAAAAAAAACTTAAAAATATAAAAATAGATGGAAATCGTTTCAGGAACTGTTGGGAGTGCGGGATAACAAATTTTTCAAAGCTTCCTCATGGCTTTGGCGGAACACGTTCGCGCGGCTCGGCGAGGACTGGGTGTTCTTGGCCATGCTGGGCATCATCATGGCATTGCTCTCCTACGTGATGGACAAAGGCATCTCGATGTGCACAAATTGTGAGTTTATAGATTGCGATTAACAACCCTGTACGGATCATATCTAACCATATCCTTCCCCCAGCACGAGTATGGCTGTACCGAGATCTCACCAATCATCCTGTGGCGCAGTACCTTGCCTGGGTGTCCCTGCCCGTATGCTTGATCCTGTTCTCAGCCGGGTTTGTCCATCTGGTGGCACCGCAGAGTATAGGATCCGGAATTCCGGAGATGAAAACGATTCTCCGCGGTGTGGCCTTGAAAGAGTATCTCACTTTCAAGACGCTGGTCGCCAAAGTGATAGGCCTGACGGCGACCCTGGGTTCCGGGATGCCCCTCGGCAAGGAAGGCCCGTTTGTACATATAGCTAGTATAGTATCGCAGTTGTTAAGTAAAATCATCACGTCATTCCGAATCGATCTACGAGAATGAATCCCGCAACACGGAAATGCTGGCGGCGGCCTGTGCCGTCGGTGTGGGAGCCTGTTTCGCCGCGCCGATCGGTGGGGTCCTTTTCAGTATTGAGGTCACCACGACCTACTTTGCCGTGCGAAACTACTGGCGAGGTTTCTTCGCCGCCGTATGCAGCGCGACCGTGTTCCGGTTGCTGGCCGTGTGGTTCCAGAAGGCGGACACCGTGACGGCACTGTTTGCCACCAACTTCACTGCCGATTTTCCGTTCGATCCGCAGGAGCTGTTCGTGTTTGCGCTGATTGGGTGAGTTTATTAATCGTACCTGAAGCATAATAAATGTGTGAACCTCATGACACTTAAGCAGACCTTCACCTTTGAATTTATAATTCAATCGAATGTAATACTCCAGGCTCATAACATATTCTAAATCGATTTAAATTTTTCCATGCTTAATGTATTTCTTAATAACATCTAAAGACAGCTTAAGAAAAAAATGGACTTACTAAATTTTCAGTGAATGTAAAAAACATGTTGACAATTTAATATTTAAATACTTAGATAGTTAGGGTAGGTGTGCCAGTTTTTAACGAGGTTCCTGTTTCTGTTATTGTTTAAATAACAACTTTCGTGCATTTTGTGATAGAGATGTATGTTTTCTCCCATCTTTGGGATTTCAATCAACAGTCTTAGGTCATCGTAGGATCTCCAAACTTCAACAAACGTGTAATATCATTAAAAGAATACAAAACCAGCGCATACCCCTTATTGTTTATATTGAGAAGCACAACAGAGTGTTGCTCTATCATACACTCTTGGAAAATTTAAACGAAGCGGCTAATAAGACTTAAGTTTGCGTCCTTTCGTAAATTTACATGGACCCAAAGTTAAGCATGTATTTTTACATGACATGACGTAAATAGTTAAGTCACCTCCATGACTTTTCTAGGACTCTGATTGAATGAAATAACAATATATAATATGTATTTATTCTATGAAAATACATAGAGGAAGAACTTCTGTACTAGATTATTAATTATTTGAATCCTTATTTTAAACAAAACTAATTTAATTCCACTGCCTATAAAAATTAAATCTACACTAATTTCCACCATAAGAATCATACATACACAGCTCGAAAAAGTATTGTGAATTTGTGTTCAATATCATGCACATAAATGGAGCGTCACAAAACATCTACATTTAAATTATAACTCGTGTAAAGTTCTGGGACATTCCATACCTTATCAATATTGTTGTATACAAAAGCTCATCTTTGTTAGAACTATTTCATGCAAGTTGCTCCTTTGTGTTGAATGAAGTATAACTTGACATGCTCTGATATTTACATCACAATGAAGATTCAGATTTTTTTTTCTGTGTACCGCAGGCCGTTGCGCATAAACTACACACAGAAAAAAACGGAATTTTTATTGTGATGTAGGTATTAGAGCATGTAAAATTGCATTATCATTCCCACGAAGAAATATCGCATGAAATAGTTCAATCAAAGATGAGCTTTTGTATACAATATTATCGGCAATATATGAAATGTCCCAGAACATTACACGATGTATAACGTAAATTTTATGTTTTGTGACGCTCCATATATGTGCTTAATATTGAACACAAACTACACACTACTTTTTCGATCTGGCAAGCTATTCGGCACTGGTTTTGAAGCGACTGCTAGCACAACCAACAATCAATATGAAACTAGCGATTTTAAAATTGGTTCACAGCTGTAGAACCCTTTGAGCCGAAGTGCGCCTGGCAGCCTGCACTTTGCAATACAATCTAACGCTTTTCGGTACTAGAATCTTTGTTTTTGTTTTCATTCGCTGTATTATTTTGACAGCATATAGGTGTGTTCGTGCGAGTTACGTTATCAGGGGCGAATCATTAATATTGGGACTGAGCATGGGACCGATGTGCTGGTACTTCCTGAGCCAAACACTATACCCATTTTCTTCTTTACTATCTAGCCCCTGGTATAACACTTGAGCGTCTATTCTCCATGTCAGGAGTGCTTCAAAATAGAAACTGTTCCCCATGTCAGGAGAGGCTGAACCCTCGACTCTAAATTCAACTGTGCACTACGATCCTCCGAAAATCTAGAGGAAGCTAACCGAAAACAAGCGAGCCCTGGAACGTCTTCAGCAAAATACGGACCGGAACAATCGGCAGAAGACTACAGCAACACAACAGGACCAGCGATTGAAAACTCGGTACGTGGGACTACAGATCATTCAAGTTCGTCGAAAGGCATCCGCATACTGTCTGGTATACTGAAGGATTGAAAGTTTGGCTTTGTAGCGCTGTAGGAGGTGTATTGGACAGGATCTATGGTGCGTATCTTTAGAGGTTTGTGACTACCGGGACTGTAAACGGGGAGATTGACCTCAAGGAGTGTCTACAGAAGCATCTGCTTCCTTTGTTGAAGCAACACGAAGGCTCTACGATCTTCTGGCTGGATCTAACTTCGTGCCACTATTCAAATGTTATCCTGGAGCCCCCCAACGCACCGGAGCTAAGGTTCATCGAAAAATACTGGGCTATTATGAAGCAAACACTAAGAAATCATCCCAAGGCGGTCAAATCGGAGTATGACATGAAGATAAAGTGGGTTTCAGTACAGACGAAGCTGCAGCCAGATGTTGTACAGAACCTAATGAGTGGAGTTAAGCGGAAGGTGCGAGCGTACGGTTATGGTATTGAAGTTGAATGAAATGAATATGCCAATATGCTTCCTAATGGCACTATATTGTATGGTCTAGTTTGAAAAGGATCGGTCAACTAGGTATTTTTTACAGCGTTTTTTTACGTGATGTAATTTGATGTGAGACACCCTTTAGTTCGATTGAAACAACCGAATATCGCCACTGCGTACGGGCAGCATCTTAAGGCAGCGTTGCTGGACGGAGGTGATCTCGATGGGGCCCTCTTGAGGACTGCTGAAGTACAGCCATAAATAACGCAGCTTAGAACAACGTCCAGTACGTAGAACGAAGTCGATGGAATGATGGGTTTGACGAGAAGTGTAGAGAAATTTTGGAGGAGAACGTCGCAGCGCGGGCGGTTATGCTACAGCATAACGTGGAACGCTACAAACGAAAGCGGAAAAAATTGGCAGCGTTTTTTTCGGGAGAAACACTCTTGTGAATTACACTAATATTTTTGTTATTCAGAAAATTGAACCGCTGTTCCAAAGTTGCGATTTGAATTTATCTAGTTATCTAGATACTGACGCTATTGGCAGCATTTTTTCTTTAAACGTTCAACATTTAAAGGTTGCTTCAAACAATTTTATCTCGAAGTTCTCTGACCTTCTGGTAAAGCAACGTTTTTCAAAACTTCTTGTACCCTAAATATTGATAAACTTCTTGGAGTTTTTTAAAAAAATCTGCTTAACTTCAGGGAAGTTTCCTCACCAATCAAATCTCTCAAACGAGGTAAGATGAAACCAGCGAATTGTAATTCCTACATGAGCTGCTGTTCTAGCTCATAGTACGATGCGAACGGTATAGAAGATGGTGTTTATCATATTTTAATATGGGTTCATGAGCAATCAATATCATTATGGTCATATGAATAATTTTGAAAAAGACTGCCCTTTGGTGCGTCAGAGATTACCACTTGAATTTCAGAGAAGCTCTCACCTGATTTTTTGCAGAGCTCTTTGTTAAAATTTTGGAAAGTTTTCTTCTAACCTTTAGGCAGGTTAACGTCTTGGCAGTCAATCCTGATTTCCTAGAAAATTTCAATTTTACAACCCAACCTTACCTTCCAGGCACATTTGATAAGTTTTTTTTCCCTTAACTTAGTTACTTCATAAGCTTCTGATAGGTCCTGCTTAATCCATAGGAAGCTTAATCCAATGCTTTGGGAAAATATTCTTTAGAATATCTAGAAAATTCTTTTTAAATTTCTCAAAAGTTTATTCCAGAACTTCTAAGAATTCCTCTTCTGAACTTCAATGTAGTTTTCTCGGAACTTCGGGAATTTTGTTCTTGAATTGCTGAGAAGTTCCTTGCGTGAACTACTAGGAACGTACCCCCTATACTTTGGAAAGTGGGTTCTTCCTATTTTTTCGGGCAAAGTATCTATCCTGGGAGATTCCTGAACACTCGAGAAAGACTCATTCTGGAATTCTGGAGTGTCTCGATTCTGAACTTCTGCTTAAAGTGCTCTAGCACTTTTGTGTAGTTCCAACTAAACTTTTGGAAAGTTTCCTTCGGAACTTCTGGTTAGTCCCTCTCCTGAACTCTCAGAAAAGTTGTTTCTGAAATTTTAGAAAAATTCCTTCTTGAACTTATAGGATGGGCCCCCTATTGCGACACTTAGCTGCCATTCAGTTGAGAAAACATAAATATGGACTTGCTAAGTCATAATCAAGTTGCTGGGCAACCACTCAGGATCATGGTGTGCTAATGGGCCCTCTCTAGTATGTTTCATCCTGTTTTTCGGGGGAAATTATTGCCTGAGCTTATTCATTTCTAAACCGGCTTTGACTATGAGTCCTTTTCCAGAATTTCTAGGAAAGTTCTCTTAGAATTTCTTGGAAAGTTTCTTCCCTGAACTTTTGATAAGTCTTGAACTTTTGGGAAATTTTATTCTGAACTTTGAGGAAGTTTACTCTCGAAGTAATTCTAGGTCAAAATACTAGGAAGTACCTTCTGTGCTTCTGGAAAGTTCCTGTCTGTCCTTTGAAAAGTTTTTTTTCTGAACATTGAGAAAACCTCTTCTGAAGATGCAACTAAACTTTTGAGGAATTTCTACCTGAGATTCTGGGAAATTCATCCCTGAACTTCGAGAAGTTCTCTTCTGAACTTTTAGGACGTACCGTCTTGGGCTTTGTGGAAGCTTGTTCCTTTTTCTGAGTTTTTTGAGGAAATTATAGGTAGGAAGTTTTTTTTTTGAGCTTCTGGAATGGAATCTTGAATTTCTTGGAAAGGTTCAGGAGAGCCTCTGGAAAGTTCCAAACTTCTGCAGAAGTCCCTCTTCCTCAAACCCTCTTCCCAGCAGGCGTCCCCTCTTAAATTTTCTTCAGGGGAAACTCTCGCCTGAAACATCTGGGGAAATAACCTTTTGAAGTCTCTGGGAAGTCCCCCTCTTAAATTTTCTAAGGAGGTTGCATCCCGAGAATTCGGGGATGTTTGTTCCTTTTTTTTCGGGGATATTCCTGCTTGAACTACTAAGAAGTGATTGCTATACTCCTGAGAAGTTTTTGCCTGTCCTTATATATTTTCTTTTTCTTTAAAAACATGTGTTGTAGGGACTAACATGACAGCTAATTTGGGACAATGAATCGCATCCAGAGGGTGGAACAGATGGTTTGGTTGAAGAGTGACAACACGGTACTGCTACAGCGATTTCTAAGCTAATGGTGCAGGGTCCGTGTGGCGTTGTCGTGTAATTATCGACGTAACTCCTTGTGTTAGCATTATGTAGATTTACTAATATTAATGAATTTGACGATCTCCTCCCTCCGGTTATCCTTCACTAATGGATTGGAATAGCTAAACTATATGAATCTAAGATGAATAGTGTGGGTTTCTTTGTATTTCATATTGAAATAAACCACTCCCACTCAGGTGGAGTATGTTACGTTTAGCAACCGTGTAAAGTTAGAGGTCATAACCAAGATTTATTGTATTCCTTATTGATTCTGTTGCCCGGAAACCAAGTGCCAGTACGCTAGAACTAGATTTAAGAGGGAAAATACCACAACCGGGTGCCAAAAGTGAATTTTGATTCTGTTGTCTCAGGATTGGTTTGTAAATTAATCAGTGCAAAGAAGAGTGTATTGAGACACAGATATCATTGTGTCGGAAGGTTTCCGACACGTCGGCGACAGCCGGGTTAATGCGGGACGAGTGCCGACGGCTTGCTGGCTGCGGTCCAGCAGGACTTGGAGCATCTAGGATACCGAGGAGAGCTGGTTTGCAAAGCAACAAATAATTTATTTCTACCATATTTTGAAGACAATATCTTAATATCCTGTTTTATTTTTATTTTTGTCTATTTTGTTTTG
>JASCZW010020629.1:0-11930 GCA_034211315.2 Aedes japonicus
GTTCGCGTGTAACAACAAGGAATTCAGTGGCCTAGAAACCTCAACTCTGCTTTTGACGTAAATTCATTTCGTACTGGGATGGTTTTTAAAATGAGTAATATGGATACAAGGATGTCATGAATTATTTAACATGCAAGTCGAAAACAAAACTTATGAAGTTTGTTTAAGAACCCTTTTATCCCAAGTAAGGACTGTATCGAAAATAAGTAATCAATTTATTTTTCTTTCGAATCATAAAAAAATAGATTTTTTTTTTAAACAGATCGACGATACTTTATTGTATGGGATTCAACTTGAACATTGTGAAGACTGGATGAAATTAATATTTTTCTGTAACGAATTTTCGAATTTTTGATCCAACACTTTCATCAAGTTCCGGACAAGTGTTTCATCCCATTTTTTGAGCCCACATTTATTTAGACTCCTGCAAATTCTCAGAGGCTTTGTCAGTCTTTTTGAAAACCCCCTTTACAATCACCCATTAGCTTTCGATGGGCCGAAGCAAAGGTAAATTTGGTGGACTGACGATTTTCTCAACGAAATGTAAACCCTTTTCCGTGAGCAACTAAAGAATTGTTTTGGCGTAATACGCCGACGATAAATCCAGCCAAAACAGTAGAACGGTACTATGCTTTTTCTTTGAGCTATATCGATGTAGCATCATTTTCTGCAGCCACTTAGATCAATAGATTCCTGGTAGTGTTAAAACTGGTAGACTTCATACCGCAGGAACATATTGCTTGCCATACCAGTACTTTTCGACCAAACTTCTTCACTTGAATATACTAGTCTGCATCGCTAACATCCTCCCCTACGACGGCAGTGTAATATCATAGACTAACTCTAAGACCAGTAGGTCCCATACAAAAACGATTTTTTTCTTGGCTCAGTCAGTACTAGAACATCGTCCCAAGCTCGTCCCAAGCTCCATATGCCCTTATAATGAACTCACATGAACACACTCTCAAATACTCTGTCAA
The DNA here is from genome assembly GCA_034211315.2 of Aedes japonicus. Lineage (NCBI taxonomy): Eukaryota > Metazoa > Arthropoda > Insecta > Diptera > Culicidae > Aedes > Aedes japonicus. The sequence goes on from JASCZW010020629.1 coordinate 981, forward strand.
AAGAACACAGCAAATCAAAACAAAGGCGCAAATATGTATAACAAGGTGCTGGCTTCAAGGTGTAATTCGGACCAAGGGGTTCTACAACAGTGAACCAATTTCAAATCGCTAGTTACATATTGATTGTTGGTAATATTGTGAACCTGGAAGGGTTTTTGAGTCCTCTATTACGTTGTTGCTGCGTGTTGCTTCTGCGCTTAGTTAGGTGATTTTCTGCTTCTTGTAGGACTTCAAGTTGTTCTGTTCCATGAAACGTTGAATCATTCCGACGCTGCTTCGCACTACATTGGCCAAATCACGTATCGACATTGATTTGTTCTTCCAAATTAGAGCTACCACTTTCTGAGCCGGTTTAGGGTTGGAATATCCAAGATTTTTGTTTCTTTCTGGCAGTTCATCGAAAGAACAGTGCTCCTCAAACTTGGTTATGATGGAATTTTACAATCGTGTGATGAATTTAAAAGCGCTGAACCAATTGTCGCATAGTTATACCAACAATCAATATACAACTAGCGATTTGAAATTGGTTCACTGTTGTAGAACCCCTAGGTCCGAAGAACACCTTGCAGTCTGCACCTTGCAATAGTTTTTGCGCTTTTCGGTACGATTCGGTATTAGGATCTCCGTTGTTTTTATAAATCGCTATGTTATTTTGACACCATTTTTGAGAGTGTGTTGGTGAGAGTGTGTTGGTATTAGGGGCGAATCATTAAGTTTGGGACAGGTGTTCTAGTACTTCCTGAGCCAAAAAATATATTCATTTTCTTCATGACTATCCACCCGCTGGTTAAACCCTGTTCAGGTAGCCATGTGTCCAGAATCTTAATTTTTACGTCTTTTTAAATGTGCGATATTTTGAAAACGAAGAATTTAAACCGTGCAAACAAGTGAACAAACGAAAGATGACAGTCAAACGAACAGCATGTCATGATGAACACATAAAAACCGTAACAAATACACTCGTACAACGCAAATGTGCGTGGATAGCTTATTTTCGATACATTTTTTGTAGGTTAGGTTCATTATCACTTCACGTTTTTGAGACTAAAAATCACAAAATAAAACAAAACAAAATTCGCTCAAACTTCTAACCAATGGATGCTCCAGTGGAGCAGACGATTCTTGAGAACTTCACGCCTGAAGTCCTAATTAATAGTGATTGAGATTTGTGGTCAAAAAACTTCGAAGTGATAGGGACTTGATCTCATACCACGTTAAATGTCCATCTTTTCTTCATGACCAATATATGAACCGAAGACTGAGTTATTCTATCCTATGCCATGTGTGATACTAACTACAAATTCATTGACAAAGGTTATCCCGGAAATGTCCATGATACACGAGCAATGTACGATAGTTCACTATATTACAAGAGACTATATCCATAGACTAACTCTAAGACCAGTAGGTCCCATACAAAAACGATTTTTTTCTTGGCTCAGTCAGTACTAGAACATCGTCCCAAGCTCGGTCCCAAGCTCAATAATGCACCCCTTATAATGAACTCACATGAACACACTCTCAAATATTCTGTCAAAATAACACAGCAAATCAAAACAAAGGCGCAAATATGTATAACAAGGTGCTGGCTTCAATGTGTTCTTCAGACCAAGGGGTTCTACAACAGTGAACCACTTTCAAATCGCTAGTTGCATATTGATTGTTGCTATATCCGTCTCTTGGTTACCACCTACTGGGTGTTAATGGTTATCCTAGCTACATGGATATGGATCCTAGCTACATGGTCATATGAAAACGAGGTGGTGAAGTATTTTTAACAAGGAACTAGAACTGAACATGGATGGTAAATTGATTGGTAAATGACCGGGCAATATCACTAGTACTTCCCTACAGTTCCCGAATGGGGTATGAGTAACTATAGGAAAGATCGGGTAACCATTCCCGGAGGGACCTTGGACATATGCTGACAGAGAAAGGGGGCTGCCCTCTCCAAGGGTGCAGTCTATCTGAGCAAATTATCTATGGCGGTTCAAAACAGCGTCTGTTTTCCATGTTAGGAGCGGACGATCATCGTCCTCTTGCCAGCGTGGGACTCTAAACAGTGCTGTGCACCGTGGTCCTCCAGCAAGACAGGGGTTTGGGGAACGCTTCACCGACGACGTTGATATCGTAGCACGTAACTTTGAGTCGATGATGGAAACGTACAACAGACTTGAGGCTGTAGCTACCCTAGCATCACCCTTGTTGCGAATCTGTTGATGTGACTTAAAGGTGACTCAATAAAGTCATAATCAAGTTGTTGCAACGAAGTATTTCAGTTTTGTGTTGCTTGGGTAGTAGAACTGGGCTTGCGATTAATGCGTTGGAAATAAAATACATGTTGGGAAGAAGCTCATGAGAAGGCAATGTTAGCCCCACACCAGTTCAGATCGACGGTGTTGAAATCGAGGCGGTAGACTTATTCCTGTATCTCGGCTTATTGGTGACCGCTGTTAACGACACCAGAAAAGAAATATGAAGGTGAATTGTGGCTGACAATCGTGCATACATTGGACTCCGATGGACGCTTAGATCGAACAAAGTTCACCAAACTACAAAGTTGGCCATCTACATGACATTATTTAGACCACTAATCCTCTACGGTCAGGAAATATGGAAATTGCTAGTGGAGGACCAACACGTCCTTGATATCTTTGAAGGTAAGGGGCTGCATATGATCTACGGCGGAGTGCAGATAGAAGATGAAAGTTGAGGAGGCGAATGAACTACGTATTCTATCAGAGAACCTCCCATCGTACACACCGCTAAAATCGGTTGACTAAGATGGGATGGGCATGCCGTAAGAATGGGAGACGACAGCCAAGTTAAAATAAATTTTCGAAAATGAACCGACGGGCACAAGACGAAGAGGCACGCAACGCGCAAGGTGGATCGATTGAGTAGAAGGCGACCTGCGAACCCTTCGCAGACTGCAAGGTGAGGTGTAACTATGGACCTCATAGATTGGAGACAACTTCTGTAGACAGCAGAGGCCACATCGGCCTTGCTGTGATTGGTAAGGGAAGTGAGAGCTTACAAGAGCTTACAGCTTACAGAGCATACAAAACTGCATCAAAACTATAGTAGCGTATCGGTTTTGGACCCACCAGAAGTACCCACACAGAAAAAAATAATTAGGTACTTTTAACAAGCGCGTAAAATTTCCGCTCGTTTAATTTTAAGCCAAAGGCATAACAACGAAATTTTTTGCAATCTTCCATGCGCCATACAACAATGTTTGCAGTAATTTATACAATAGGGCTTCAATTTACATGGAATATCTAATTATTTTCTGCCAAACCTGGCATTCCCTTCATGTGCATTAAATTTCAATGTTTCTTTTTATCTGTGCACCCAAAGAAGTCATCATGGGACTGAATATCAACCTACTTCCGATACAGGGAAACGTATTGTTTTTTGTTTACAGCTTTTGGATGAATTGGATTTTATTATGAATCACTTGAACTCACGGAACAACCAATATGTAATCTAAGGGATCATTCTTTGGAGTGCAATAGATATGCAAAGGATAAAGTGAGTGTTAAGGGGTAGTTTAAAATGCAGGTTGGTTTCGAATTAGTTATGACTACGCTTCTTTCACTGATGAACCGGAGGAATATCAGAATCTGATGAAACCGGAGTTGTCGAAAAGCACAGTAATATTTTGTGATTGAGCGATTGATTTCAAGAGCATAAGACATTTGCTCCTGTTTTCCGGATCTTCCACGCAAAGTCTCTCGATGACGTCCGTAGTCACTATTTGAAAAAGCAATCTACCGTCAGGTCCTTGCATCTGCCGATGAACTTAATATCTTGCTTGATATATAGTTTGGTTTTCGACGCGGTTAATCAACAATACATCACTTGATCCGAGTCGCTAGCAACCTCAGGCGAAACAAGTTAGTTTCAAGTTAGTTTAGTTAGTTAGTTTCAAAAACATCTGCCATGGCCGTTCTTGACGTGGAAAAGACGTTTGACAACGTCTGGCATGATGGCCTGATGTGCAAACTGCATCGGTACAATCTTTCAGTCTTTCTGGTGAAGATGGTTAAGAACTATCTTTCAAACAGAACATTCTGTGATTCGCTGCATGGTGCAGTTTCCGTAGCAAAAAGATCTCCAACGGCGTTCCGCAAGGAAGCATAGTAGGCCCACTTCTTTTTAACCTGTTCACCTCGGACATAACCGCACTCCTTGTAAACGAATCTCTGTCGCTGTGATACCGCAGTCGTCCACAATGGTAGGGTAGTAAGAGCGCTAACCGTGAAATTACAGCGAAGCCTGAATGTTCTGTTAAAGTATCCCACAGATTGGAAGATCTCCATCAATGCAACGAAGACCCAGATCGTCCTCTTCCCTCACTCGAAATCGCCCAGACTAGTTCCGACTGAGGATGTCGAAATTTCTCTAAACTGTACAACGGTTGATTGGACCAATACAGTCATCTATCTTGGCGTGACACTAGATAGCAAGATGAGCTTCAGGGAACAGGTTGATAAGACTGTCACAAAGTATATTAATGTTTTTGCTAGAATGATAGATATGAAGAGAAAGTGTTGAAAGTTCCGTCAGTTTACGGCAGGTAGGAAATCGAACAGATGTTTTTAAAATTTGAGCGAAAGGGCATGTGTCCAGTGGTACTCGAACCATGGACGTCATCCTTTGCCTAACAATCCACTGCGGGGTAGGTCGTGGCACGGACAAGTCCGCCACCTCAACAGGCAAAAAATGACGTATGGAAAGCGCTCATGTACCACTGATGGCTTGTGATAATTATTCTAGCGATATATTGTGTGCACTCTGTTTTGATGTGCACATGGGGGAGGAACTCTCTCCTTTTTTGGGTTTGATTTGATTCGCAACGTCTTGAGTGATCTCAAACTTCTAATTAATCCCGTCCTGAACTGTGAGGAAAATTTGTCCAAAACTTTGGGAACGTTCATTCCAATTTTTTTTGGACAATATGCTCTGTTGGATTTGTTAGACTTCTGAGAAGTTTTCTTCTGAACCCAAGGGAAATTTACTTATGAACTTTAAGGATTTTTTTCCCTGAATTTATTAGAAGTTATTGCCTGTCTGGTAAAATTTTTCTTGAAATTCGGGGCTTGAAATTTTTTTACTGAGCTTATTGTTTCAAAACTTCTGATAAGTCCCATTCGAACTCCGAGGAAAGTTGTACGGAAGCTATGAGAAAGTCCACTACGGAATCTCTACAAAAATCTCCTTAAATTTGTTGGCAGTTTCTTCCTAAACCTCTGAGAAGTCCTTGTCTGAACTTTGGGGAAGTTTGTTTCTAAGCTTCTGAGAAATTCTTGCTCAAACTTCTAGACAGTACCCACAAAGGCTCCTGAAAAGTTTCTTTCTGTTCATTGGTGAGGTTTCTTTCGGATCCTCGAAAAATCCTAATTCTGAAATTCTGAAATTTTCTCTTCTAAACTTTGGAAAAGCTCTCTAGCACTGGAAAGTTCCAAATAAACTTTTAAGAAGTTTTTTCCGGAGCTTCTGGGAGGTCCGTTCTTGAACTTCAGAGAAGTTCTCTGCTGAACTTCTGAGACGTATTGTCCGAAGGTATGTGGTAGTTTGTTCCTGAATTTTGGAGAAATTGTTGGTAGTGCCCTCCCTGTTTAGTTTCTTCCTGAAATTCTGGGAAGCTTTGTTCTGAACTTCTGGGAAGTGGCATCTCGAATTTCTGGGAATAATTCCAGAACCTCGGGTAAGTTCAAATCTTCTAAGAAGTCATCTTCCCTAAACTTCTTCCAGAAGCGCTAAGAAGTCCTTCTTAATTTAAAAAAAAAGATCTCTTCTGAACTTTTGGGAAGTATGAATTTGAACTTCGGAGTTGTGTGATCCGGATTTTTTGTTGGAATAGTCCTGCTTGAACTACTGAGAAGTGCTTTCAATCCAGAAAACATAAATAAAGGGTGTACGGAATCAAATTGCGATACACACAAATATTCGGCAAAATTCACCCGTTCAACCAATCATCTTCAAACATTCAGGGAGTAAAATAATACATGTTATGAATATTTTCCCATGTTTGTTTCATTCAATTTCAATTCCATTTAAAAATGCACGAAGCCTTTTCTTTACACTACTCGAAAGTTTTGGTTAGATTCAGTTTCTTCGCCACATCTCGAACTGAACTTTTGGGATTCCTCCTGAATGCCTGAACTTGTGATCCTTAAGACTATACGGAGATCCAGTTTTGCCACTTTTTTCTTTCCAATCGATGGTCCAACGTTTGTGGTACCAATTCAAAACACGAGACACCGTAGAATGTACCATTCCCACCCAGCTTCCTGCTGATGGAGCGATGAGAAAGATCCGGATTTTCAACGCACGTGCGCCACATTTCTTTGTGCCGCTGCTGTTCTTCCGACACTATCTTCGCAACGATTGCACATCTGCTAGTGAAACTTACACAGCGTTAACAAATACACATTCAACTAATTCCACCCAGAATTTCAAATACCAAACGGGTAAAAAGTTACAGTCATTTATAAGTGGTGCAATTTGATTCCGTACAACCTTTACTGAATGACTGTTTGCTTTTTCTTCTAGGAAGCTGTATAACTTCTCCAAATTTATTTGAACAAGCGGTTGTTCAATAATGATGTTTTTTTGGGTATACTTCTGAAAAGTTCCTGCCTAACCTTGAAAGAAGCTTTTTTTTCGATGAAGTCCCTACCTGAGCTTCTAGAACGTATTTTCCTGAAGCTCTGGGAAGTCGACTTATGAACTTTCTAAGATGTGCCCTAAATTTTGGAGGTTTTATTTCTGTACTTCTAGGAATCAAGGAATAATTTTGAACCACTTAACTGGCCAAAATTATGCATTTAGAAGTACTGTAGAATACAATCAGAGATCTAAAATTAGGTTAAAAACTCATCTCTTTTACCAATGTTAGGATCACAGAAGAAATAGTATTCAAATGAGAATATAAAATTTACTTTTAGTTAATCCGACCCAATGCGCCTTGGTGGTCCTTATGAATCGAGTCTGTTTCCTACCACTTTTGCTTAATATTAGCTTTACTGACTTCACACTACGAAAGCCTCTGGCGATGTCCACCTTAATTTAATTCAGTCCGATGAGACAGTCGAACTGACGGTAATTTGTTTCGTTTTTAATAGGATTAGACATTGCTAGAAGTAAATTGTTTTTCTGTTAATTCCCCTGGAAAAAAGGTTTAGTGTATGTTTTACCTTCCTCAGCCAATAACCACTAACCGTTGAAAAACACGTACCAAAACAAACTCTTACTCGACCAAATGTGACAGATCAGTCACTAGTTTTTGAGCGGTCGATTGAGTCGACCAACTCGACAACATTTCGTCGATCTTAACAAGGGGTGATTCAAAAATGACGTCCATCAAATTTCAGGTTTTTAGACCCCCTCCCCCCCATCTGTCACACATTGTCACAAATATGATAACCCCCCCCCCCTGTTGGATGTCACACTTCTGAAAAAAAGAATATATGCATATTGGTTTTGTCGATTTCAATAATAACGTGTATATTAGTTTGATTGAATCATTTACATAATTACATGTGTATAATTCTTCTGTCCACGGATAGGTGAAGTGTGTTTTGAAATAACTGGCAGAGATAAATCAAGATATTCGTAACAAATGGGCTTAACGTATGACATGTTTTCTTCTGCAAAAAACGAAGTTTTTTAAATATATTTTTTTAAACTGCACTCAGTAAAGAAACATGTCAGTTTTGAATTTGAAATAATCTTAGTTGAAAAGTAGAGAAAAAACTTGACTGATTCTAATTCAGAAATTCCTATTCAATTAATAATTTCATTGTATATTTTTAACTGAAGATCCAAAATCAAAGCTTTATTAATATATGCTGATTCGTAGCTTCCTCTCTAGGTCACATTGGTATGAGTGGTTTACATTAACATCTTTACAACCATCGAACTAACTAGATTACAATGGATAAAATATAATAAATGGGGAGTTTTAGTTAAGTTTATAACATTTTTACTTTTTCCAATAATACTTACTTTAAAAATTCATAACTCATGAATCACTCTCTAAAATGCACTTACACATCTATGAGATAACCCCGGGTCTAATGTGGAAACCGGTTTTTTCTTCACTTTTGTGTATAAGTAACAGATTTTTGAGCAAAAGTTACCCCATAATCGGGCAAAATCTGGTTTAAACACCAGTAACTGTTCGCAGTTCAGCTTAGGTGAATAATTTAAGTTTGCAGTGCAAACTTTGTAAAACATAAATTGAGTTGTAAAAAGTGCTTGCAATTTTCTAATCAACAGAAAAAAAAGGTCTGAAAAGATATTTTACACAACATTATTGTATGTTTTTGTACACCGTTTGTATGTCGAAAACATTCAAACCAACTTCTATGCGATTGAAAATTTTGATATATCAATATTGGATGTTTATCCATTCTCGAGATATGGAAAATTATATGGAAATATACATAATTTTTCTTGTAGCGCAGAACATCATGACTCATAGAAAAAAGTTCTGAAAAGTCTTGAAATTACTCAAAAGTCCGAAAAAGAATATGATCAGAAAGTGGAAAATTCTTGGTCACGTCTTCCTTCGGAAGAGAAGTAAAGCGGTTGGTCCCGGTTCATAGTCATGAGTCGTTAGGTAGGGTCCAGGTGGTAGAGTCGTCTCTCTGGCGTTGGTGATAGTCACCATGTGAGGAAATAGGCCGACGGAAAATAAATAAGTAAAAAAAAAAGAAAGTGGAAAAGACATGAAATCATGAATATTCCAACAGAAATAATTGTTTTTGATTGCATAATTTGATATTTAGAACCATCATCTAGTCCGTACATCACAACGGAGATGATGAACACTCAGAAATACGTTAAGGAATGTCTCCAGAAGGGCTTATTGCTGATGATTAGGCAGCCTGATTTGGCGTCATGTCATTACGCAAAAGACACTTTAGAATGGTACAAAAGTTGAAATGTATGTTTCGTGCCGAAGGACATGAATCCGCCGAACTGCCCGGAGACATAACCAATCGAGACTTTTTGGACTTTAACCACAGAGAACAGACATCCAAGTCAAATTCAAAAACTGTGTAAGAAATTTAACGGCCATTTCATAATCGTAATGAACTGGCAATAGCGTGGCGGCGCTGGCATCGCAACCCATTGACTAGCTTGAAATCTTATTCATCAACTAAATTTGTTTGGCAGTTCAGTTCTTTCACCGCACGGTCAACGAATCTTACCCATGTTTGATTAAAAATCGCAAGTGGCCACAGCCCGAGAGATGGCAATAGTGTTTTAACGTATTTTAATTTGAATCCTTACACAAGTTTTTTTGAGAAATAAATTCTAGTTTGGATGTCTGTTCTCTGTGCTTTAACCAAAGCAAAGCTTCGAAAATTCATAAAACCAGCGAACGACATCCAAAAATTTAAAAAAAGATTGGCCAAAAGTGTTCAAAATGGTGGAAAGTACCACTGTGCAGTGCAGAATGGGTCATGTTCGAGGAAAAGTTAGGAGTCTTGGCTATATTTAAATATTTTGATTAAACGAGAGTAAAATATCATATGAAATACAAATAAAATTATTAAAACTAAAAATAAACACGATTTGTTTGTTATTTTGACAGTGTACTCATACCTTCTTGAACAGTCTATATGCTTGGTTACTCTCTATCGGAGGTTGTCCTGTATCAGGCCGCATATTGAGACGCTTGGTAAGATGAGCGTTTGTTTTAAATTCGTCCTCAAGAATCTTCTTTCGGTTCAATCTGCTTGTCTTTTGACGTTGCTGATTTGATTTCTACCTCTTTGGGCCATATTAAGCGCTTTCCTGCGGTTGATCAGGTCAGACAGCGTCTTTTCTGTTTACCCGAAAGCATGTCATTTCGCTCTCTAATCAGCAGGCTGGAAATCTCGGAATTAATAATATCCAATTCATTGGAAATTGCATCCTATTTAGGACATGCAAAATAAGAGGGAAATTTTTTGTCTGATTCCGGAGCAGCTTATGAAGAACTGAAAGGCTGGAGTTCCTTCATCCTGTGGTATTTCTGGAACATTTTTTAACAGAAGGTCTGCTGGCTTAAAAAAACTTCAGTGTATCTTTCGGTTTCGAAGATTCCGTTTTCAAGGTGCTGATTTTCGATTTGAAAAGTTCTTCACAATAGGATTCGTTTTTTATATCTCGCCATTATTCACACACCACGGTTGGCTTGTTAATTGCGCGCAGCGGGTATGCACGACAAAATTCATCTGACGCCAGCGTTAGAATCAAATCAAAATTCTACGCAACCGTGAACGTTCAATAGGATTTTCTTTCAACAAAATCAAAACTTCGACTAAGTTTCAGAATGAAGCACAGCTCGTGCAGTTCGTGCTCGGTGGACGATAAGAACATGTATGACAACGGTAAATAATGTTTTACCCTCCCCCCCCCCCCCTAAGGAGTGGACGTCATTTTTGAATCAATCCCCCAACTGCAATAGCAAAATCGATCTGTCAAACGAAGTGATTCGGTCGACTCGACTTTTATAATTAGCGGCTATATCAACCGGAGGAGAAATATCTATCGATGTGTCCAAGTATCGCCAAATGGTTCACAGCTTATGACCGTCGTTTAAAAACCGCAATGACTATCTGCGATTTCTCATGATAATCTACATTGTAGCTTCTCTTATACCTCAACAAATATTAATGAACTAGAATATAGCTAATAAAATCTTCTCTGTATGTCTACATTAATTCGAAGAACAAATGAACATTTTCAAGTAATGCGTAATCGACATTCGTTGTCAAACAGCGCTTTTTCGGTTGTTCACGAGACAAATTCACATAAGTACTCACTCTCTCGATGCTCTCTGTCTCTCTGTCTCGCTCTATCTTTTCGGTGGAATCACGGAGGAAGTATTTACATAGTTCTTCAAGAGGCAACCCACAAACGGACAGTGCAGTGTGTAAACGATAT
>JASCZW010020630.1:0-11922 GCA_034211315.2 Aedes japonicus
ACGGCGTATTATCATAGACTAACTCTAAGACCAGTAGGTCCCGATCAAATACGATTTTTTCTTGCCTCAGTCAGTACTAGCACATTGGTCCCGAAGCAATTGCATTCCCATCGAATGAAATTGATTTTGTTATCATTCAGGACATTTGCGCTAGAAGATATGAACGAAACAGTTCTCACGGCCTAATACTAATCAAACAGTTAATCCTCGATAACATAGAGAGCTATTTTGTGTACCGACTTTAGTTTTGTTAATGTCCAAATCAAAGCTATAAAATCCTGCAAATAACTGGTCGAAATGTTCCTTATGATTTATATAATATTTCATGGAGATAAAGGTGATACAGTCACCAAATTTGGTCAAGGGAAACGCGTAAATCGGTGAAATCGTTTATTTAAAAAATCAAATTAAATTTCTTTCAAGTCTCAATTAGTATAAAATTCAGGAAAAATATTCAGTTAGGCTTCCGCTTTTCCAAATCCGGAATTGCCGGGCCTTACGCTTGACCCCTGCCATCAGATTTTGTGCGCCACCTTGTTCACCTTCTTCGCCGCAGAAAGCCAGTTTGCCTTGAACTGCTGCTCGTCCTTAGCAGTTTTTTTGGTCTTCTTTAGGTTCCGCTTGACAATAGCCCAGTATTTCTCAATTGGGCGGAGCTCTGGCGTGTTGGGAGGGTTCTTGTCCTTGGGAACCACCTGCACGTTGTTGGCGGCGTACCACTCCACGTGGCCTTTTTGCCGTAATGGCAAGATGCCAAATCCGGCCAAAACAGTACGGAACAACCAGTGTTTCTTCAGGAAAGGCAGCAGACGTTTATTCAAACACTCTTTCACGTAAATTTCTTGGTTGACAGTCCCGGAAGCTATGAAAATGCCGCTTTCAAGCCACAGGTACAGATGGCTTGCCAAACCAGATATTTCCTTTGCGAACTTTGACAGTTTCGTGTGCTTGAAAATATCTGCTACCTTTCCCCTTCCTTTTGCCGTATAAAACTCCTGTCCCGGAAGCTGCTTGTAGTCGGCTTTGACGTAGGTTTCGTCGTCCATTACCACGCAGTCAAACTTCGTCAGCATCGTCGTGTACAGCCTCCGGGATCGCGCTTTGCCGTCGTATTTTGTTTATCATCGCGATTTGGAGTCACTACCTTCCTTGTAAGTCGATAGTCCGGCTTCGTTTTTTGGCTCGATGCACGGTTGTAGACGATACACCCAGCTTATTTGCGGCATCTCGGAGAGATAGGTTAGGGTTTCGCTTGAAACTACCGGCAACTTTCTTTGTCGTCTCAGCGGCTTCCGGTTTTCGATTACCCCCCGATCCAGACTTCCTGGCTGTCGACAAACGTTTCCCAAACACTTTAATTACATTTGTAACGGTTGATTTGGCAACCTTTAGCGATTTTGCCAACTTTGCGTGCGAGTAGCTCGGATTTTCGCGATGCACGAGCAAAATTTTGATACGCTGCTCTTTCTTGCTTGGACGGCATTTTTGACAACTGAAGAGTGAATTCCAAAATCAAAATAGGAGCAACATTCTACACACACACATTCAAAATGAGGGTGTTCAGGTTTTTTAAATGCAAAATTGAAAGAAATACGTCAAGTTGATATTGACCAAATTTTGACCGTATCGCCCTTTATATGGTGAAAACGAGATTAAACTTTTCGATAACAATAACATATAATGTGATAATAAATCTTACATTCGAAATATAGTTTTGACTATATATGAGTGTGTTTTTCATTATGCGGTGAGACTTAACTGATCATGGAATTGACTCGAAAAAAGAGTTTGACGTTTAAGAATATTCAGCGAAATCTCGTACACAAAAGAAATCTTGAGTAAAACTACCATTTTACCTGACTACGCCTATCTTTAAAACTACCATGAAATTTCAGTCAAATTTACTACGTTTATGGTAACATCTTCAACGTTTGTGGTATATTTGACAAACCTTATATTGATATCAACTGCACCATGGTTGATCTAATCAGCAGGCATGGTAAAATCAAACGCATTTATAGTCGGCTGAAAATTGTTGGTGATTGCGCTTTAATTTAACCCTCGAAATGGTAGTTTCTACGCAGCTTTTTTGCGTGTGCTGTTTACTGAGTTATCTCGGTTTTCGTGTACCGAACTTTTGAATATCCCTGCTTTATGCCTGGACATACAACGCTGACCGTTGTACGAACTGTCAAATACTTTAATCCAGTACCAAAAAACACGTACTAGACTAAAGGAGTACAACCATAGACTAACTCCAACAATCAATATGCAACTAGCGATTTCAAATTGGTTCACTGTTGTAGAACCCCTTGGTCCGAAGTACACCTTGAAGCCAGCACCTTGTTATACAAATTTGCGCCTTTGTTTTGATTTGCTGTGTTATTTTGACAGAATATTTGAGAGTGTATTCGTGTGAGTTCATTATTAGGGGCGCATTATTAAGCTGGGACCGAGCTTGGGACCGATGTGCTAGTACTGACTGAGCCAAGAAAAAAATCGTATTTCTGTGGCTCCAAGATCAGTAGGTCCATACTGCAAACGATTTTTTTCTGGCTCTCAGTCAGCACTAGAACAACTGGTCCCAAGATCGGTCCCGCTTTATCATGCGCCCCTATCACTGAACTCACATGACCACACTCTCAAATTTTCTGTCAAAATAACTGCAGCAAATCAAAACAAAGGCGCAAATTTGTATAACAAGGTGCTGGCTTCAAGGTGTAATTCGGACCAAGGGGTTCTACAACAGTGAACCAATCTCAAATCTTTAGTTGCATATTGATTGTTGGTACAACGCTGTACGTTGTATGTCATCCCAGGTATTACCGTACTGTCGGTTCATCCAACAATCAATATGCAACCACGATTTGAAATTGGTTCACTGTTGTAGAACCCTTCTGGTCCAAATTACACTTGAAACCAGCTGCCCTGTTATACATATTTGCGCCTTTGTTTTGATTTGCTGTGTTATTTTGACAGAATATTTGAGAGTGTGTTCTGTGTGAGTTCATTACTAGGGGTGCATAATTGAGCTTAGGACCGAGCTGAGGACGATGTTCTTAGTACTGACTGGAGCCAAGAAAAATGCGTCTTTGTATGACCTCGCTGGTCTTAAAGTTAGTCCAGTGTTCATCCATTTTTATCTGTCAGTATGCTACGCTAAGACAAGCACGCTAAGATCAGATTATCGAAAATACGGTTTCAATTTTACCGAAAATTAGGTTTTGGTAGCAAAACCTAAAGTATCGGTATAATTTACAAAACAAAACGTTTGATTTGCTCAGTTCTTCAGTAAAGTGGATTTACAGATTTTATCGTTATGTTTTACCTAAATTTGGTTCAAAATGCTCTCATTGAGTTGCTAGCATTTTCGGTAAAAATTACCGTAAAAACCCGCATTAATCCACCGATGGTGAGACTGAACCCTTCTTACATTTCACCAGAATTACAAACTCAAATGTGAGGCAATATTGTACTGGATACATATTTTCATCAGAAATTCCAAGAAGATTCAGAAATATTCAATATGCCATCCATTCAGTTGATAAAATGAACTATTTGTCAATCCTGAACGTATTGGTCAGGATTGAACAAAAATTAAAATATTTCCATTAATAGTCTTTAACGACCTGTGTATGTTAGTTATATAAACAGGAAATTACATAAATGTTAGAAATTTCATATAATCAGTCCATAGAATGAATTATTAGACAATCCTAAGCGTCAATTTTGATTATCGGTATGAATTCAAGATGCTTAATAAGTACATATTCGTTGAAAATAGTAAATGGAGACTTTGTGTAATTTTCGAATATACTCGTTGCAGTTCAAAACCAGACCACTCAAGCCAATCGATGCTGCTCTAATTCTATACAGTAGCATAGTGTGGCTAGTCCGCTGTATGTGCTATACAACGCTCCAGATACGACACAATAGAATGCAAGCGGCATCGATTGGTGTGATTGGTCTTGTTCGGTTTTGCACTGCAACGAGTATATTGTCATCTCACAATTATGTGCTCTCAGGTATTGTTTTGGTCATATCTCCATGAAGAATTATCCAATCATAATGAAATTTTGACCAGTTATTTGGAAATATCATAGCTTTGATTTGGCACCAACAAAACTAAAATCGGTACACAAATAGCTCAGTATGTAATCGGAGACTAAACTGTTTGATTACTATTATAATAGGCCTTCAAGTACTGTTTCGTTCATATCTTCGTAACGAAATGTCCGAATGAAAAAAAATCAATAGCGTTCTATGGGAATGTTGTAGCTTCCATTTGCCGTCAACAGAACTGAAATCGGTTCACAGATGGCTGAGAAACCGATGTGACATTATTTGTAACGCACACACACACATACACACACACACACATACACACACACACACACACACATACATACACACAGACATGTACTCAGTTCGTCGAAGCTGAGTCGAGATGGTATATGACACTCGGCCCTGTGGGTACTCGGATAAAAAGTCGAGTTTTTCAAGCGATCTTAATACCCTTCTATTGATGTAAGAAGGGTAAAAAATAAGTAAATATTAATGTTTTCCCGGTTTTCCTACAATACCGAAATTTCGGTAATCCATGTTTACCGATAATTTCAGTATGTGCACTTTTGTACGATTTTCGGTATTTTATGCCGAATTTTTGGTTTTCTTGTCTTAGCGTGAAAACGGAAAATTCGGTAAAAATACCGAAAACCACGCGAAAGTGCACATGCTGAAAGTTATCGGTGAGCATGGATTACCGAAATTTCGCTAGTGCTGTAAATGCGTCAAAAAACATTAATAATTACTTATTTTTGTACGGTAATTTTACCGAAAGTGCTTGCAGCTCAATGAGAGCATTTTTAACCAAATTTAGGTAAAATATAACGATAAAATCTGTAAATCCACTTTACTGAAAAAATAAGTAAAATCAAACGTTTTGTTTCGGTAAATTATGCCGATACTTTAGGTTTTGCTACCAAAACCTAATTTTCGGTCAAATTGAATCCGTATTTTCGGTAATCTTATCTTAGCGTGTACCATAACATATGTTAACCGAAACTCGGGTTGGATTCTATAAATACACCCGAAAACAGTATATCGACACAAATTTTTCATTAGGGCCTAACTGACAAACGTAAACAGTGGCTTCTTCCTTAAATTTCTCGTTATTGAAAACTCGTCTAATCAATCCACCACGATCATTTCGAAGAGGAAGTGTTCACCTATCCGATAGAATTGCAGGCTTACATGGGTAGCTTTTGTGCCACGAGAAATTTACGGAAGAAGCCATTGTTTACGTTTGACAGTTAGGCCCTAATGAAAATTTTGGGTCGTTATATAAACGATTTATTCGGTTTCTTGTTGGTAACCGATGTGGCTCGGTCGAAAATTGAACCGAGTTCTGTGTTATTTTCTAAGTGTGCAGTGAAAATAATGTTTAAAGCTACCCAAAAATAAGTCGACACAAAATTTTCAC
The DNA here is from genome assembly GCA_034211315.2 of Aedes japonicus. NCBI lineage: Eukaryota > Metazoa > Arthropoda > Insecta > Diptera > Culicidae > Aedes > Aedes japonicus. The sequence goes on from JASCZW010020630.1 coordinate 5,483, forward strand.
TAGGGCCTAACTGACAAACGTAAACAATGGCTTCTTCCGTAAATTTCTCGTGGCACAAAAGCTACCCATGTAAGCCTCCAATTCTATCGGATAGGTGAACACTTCCTCTTCGAAATGATCGTGGTGGATTGATTAGGCGAGTTTTCAATAACGAGAAATTTAAGGAAGAAGCCATTGTTTACGTTTGTCAGTTAGGCCCTAATGAAATTTTTTTGTCGAAGTATTGAAAACTTTCGAATTTTTTTTTATGGGACATACCATACGCTTATGGAACGGAAATGAAATTCCATCACAGTGGAAAAAGTCGTTGCTTGTACCAATTCCTAAAGAACCTCATCCAAAGTGCGTGGGGATTTTAAGCCTTTCAAAAGAGCTACCGACGAATGAGTTGAACTACATCAAAATGAGCATTCCCTTAAATGTAAGGTTGAACCCCTACTTAGAGTTTTACCCATTAGATCATGGATAATCCAATTTATTTAAAATAGTATCAGCCTTCTCGTTAACGAATATCAACACTCCTATCACGTTTCGAACAACTAGCATTTTAACTGGGTCGTTAGTGTACATTTTTGGCATTCATAAGTAAGGCATCGTTAAAACTGCATAACGCAAACCACTACTAAGTGGTTTCATGTATCCGAAAATTCCAATTTTCGCTAACCGAATCACGTTTAAAAAAAAAACAAAATCGGCTTGATCAAGGGATTGCCACCACATTCCATATTTGCCTATATTAATGCTTACGTGTGTCATTTTTTGTTCGCGATGGTTTGCAGTCTCATTTTGCTTTCGCATATTTACTTGTGTAACCCGTCGGTTGTTGTCCTGATCATCATCGTCATTCGTAACAAAGCCATTTATTTTTTTTTCAGAAGGGGTTTCATCTCCCGAACCAGCAAATTGTGGTAGGGTAAATGTTCTCATGTTAATCTAATTGTTCATTTATCTATCCGACGGTTAATCAAGAGATTGGAGAGTAAATAGATCGGTTTCTTTTCGTAATCATTATCGCTTACGTATAATAACAAATATCAACATTATAAAACAATCCACTAGTGTGTCGAAGATGGAATCTTCCCTAATTTATTTTTTAAATCGTACTTTTTTCCCATTTGCAACTCTCGTTTGCGGCCAATACACTTGGTAGGGTTTCCTCTGAACAATGCACTGGTAGCAGTAGATGATGTATTTTTAAATCACTCTTCAAAGGGTTTCTTTCGGTGCATAATGCATTCTCTATCTCCATCCCGTAACCAGTTCGTCACGTGTGCGGTTGATGAAATGCATTGTGACTGTTGCTGCGTCTGCAGTAGCTTTCATATTTTTGATGGTCATCAACACATGTGCACCGTACCGTAGAGTTTCGAGACTCGGACATCTTGAACTTACAATTTCAATCGGAATTCCTCGGGTTGTAAGCCAATTCAACCGACTTATACACAATTTTCCATTGCCGGGAATCCAATAGCTGATTATCTTGGAATTTAAATCAACTGTATATTGGACAAGGAAACAACTGTCGAAGTAATGTAGCTGTTTGAAATTTGATTACAATATAGAAAAAATAGGCTGCAATGAATTCCCCGAAAAATGAGATTTGATATTTTAAATTATGAATTCTTATGGATTAAACGAAAAATAAAAAATTACGAACTAACAAACTTTCAGGTTGTTGGTACATTACGGTATCTACCAATTTTTTTTGCTCTCAGGTTGTTTCAATAATGTGTTTTGGTAATCCTTAAGCGAACAGTAAGCGGTGTTGCAGTGTGAAATTAATTGGTCCCAGCTCTCGCTTACTGATGGTACGTGTATATGTTTAACCGTTGTTACAAAGAAAAGTATTACATCCTGTTTTAAAATTTGACTCCTGACTGATCTGTAAGCTCATAAAGTCTGTCCACGTTAAACTTCGAACACCAAAATAAATGAAAAAAAATACACATAATTCAACAAAACTGATTGTTTATTCCAAAATAACAGAGTTATATCTACATTAGAAACAGTTGATGAAGATGTTAATCCTTCTTTTTGTAAAATTCTCGAACTTTCGGTGATAAACCCGCCATCAGGTTCTGTACGGTATCCTCAGATACGCCCACCGTGACGATTCTCCATCTTCTCTTGAAATCACCGGTACCATTTGCTTTCGTCTTAGTTTCGAAGAGTTTCCGCTTAACTAGAGCCCAGTGCTTCGCTATTGGGCGAAATTCTGGACAATTTGGTGGTTTGGCTGTTTTTGGCACGTATTTGACCTATTGTACCTTATACCATTCCAGAACGGATTTAGCATAGAGACAAGAGGCTAAATGAGGCCAAAACAGAGCTAGAGAGTCGTGGCTTCTGATAAACGGTAGCTACCGCTCTTGCAGACATTCTTCTTTGTACACATCCTTATTGATAGTACCGGTAGAGACGAAACTTTTAGATTGTCGACCACAACTACATATTGCCTGCCAGACCAAATACTTCTTGGGGAATTTGGATACCATCTTTTTCCGGAAATGACAATGGCGTTCCTTTGCATTGCGGTGTAAAAACCAAACCCCGAAGCTGTTTAATGTCTTCGAGTACGTATGTTTCGTCGTCCATAATGATACAAAAAAATGTTTCAAAAAATTGGTGTAAAGCTCCTTAGCATGACTTTTTGTACACGGTGTTCAATAAGTTCGAATACAAGTTTTCATCATTGCGTAGGTATGCGCCATGTACATATTCTGCATTGGTATTGGTGTCAGCTTTAGCTTCATTCATACGCTACCGAATGTGCGCGGTGTTGACATTCTGTTAGTTGTTGTTCGTTTGTTACGCGCGATGAAAGAGTATCGGGACTTCGTAATTAAGCGTTTTTTGAACGGTGAGCGACCCGGCGATATATTCCGGCTGCTGAAATCGCATGGGGTCAAGCGGAACTTTGTCTACACGACCATCAGGCGATACCGGAGACGTCCTCGACCAATGACCGTGCGAGATCCGGTCGGCCGCGTTCAGCGAGGACGCCACGGGTCATCAAGATCGTGAGGAGCGAATTCGGCGCAAAAGAACCGCTCAATCCGGAAAACGGCTGCAGATCTCAACGTTTCCATTGGAACCGCTCACACCATACTCACCAAGGACCTTGGTTTCAGGCCTTACAAAAAACGTAAGGTCCATGGCGTTTCGGAGGCTACCAGCAAAAAGCGGTTGGATCGAGCTAAGAGGATCCTCTCTCGGCACGCTGGTCAGGAGTTTGTTTTTCGGACGAGAAACTGTTCGTGCTGCAGCAGCCGCACAATGTGCAAAATGACCGGGTGTGGGCGCCATCGAGGGACAGCATTCCTGAATCAATATAAACATCCCTCGGTTCCAAAGTGCCGCGTCGGTGATGGTTTGGGGGCAGTATGCAAACGTGGTAAGCTACCCTTGGTGTTTATTGAAAAAAACGTCAAAATCAACGCGGCGTACTACAAAACTGAGGTTTTGGAAAAGGTTGTTGCCCCCAGTCTCCGAAGCCTCTACGGCGATGAGCACTACGTGTTCCAGCAGGACGGTGCACCAGCCCATACGGCAAATGTGGTTCAAGCCTGGTGTCGGGACAATTTAACCGACTTTCTGGACAAAACTTTGTGGCCTCCCAGCTCCCCGGACTTGAATCCTCTCGACTTTTTGTTTGGTCCTATATGATGGCGAAGCTGAACGAATACAAGGTCAGCACTTTGGATCATTTCAAGACGGTAATTCTCAAAATCTGGGACGAAATGCCCATGCAGTCCGTGCGTGCCGCCTGCGACGCGTTCGAGAAACGTTTGAAGCTCGTTAAGGAGTACAAAGGGGAGTCATTCCAAGAGAAATGTTGTAAACGTTCCTTGTAAACATAGCTTTCAATAACATAAATCCAAAAAATAAAAAAACATGTTTTCATTTTTTTAACAAATTTTGAAAGTGTATCGAACTTGTTATTGAACTACACTGTGCTTGTGATGAAATTTCGCTTGCCATCACGGTTGAGCTTTGTTTTTTTACTTTGTACGCCTTCGGTCTTTGCTGGCTTCACTTTTTCCATTGTTCAACACGACAGACGCTGAACTACGCAGCTGAGATCACACTGTTTGACAGAAACGCCAAATACGTGGCAAATTTGGTCAACTATAACTTTGACCTATGGCAAATGTTTGGCTTGTGCTGTCATGCCAATTATTTGGCAATTTGGTCAAATAGTCGTGATACCTTTTGTCAAATATATTTATTTGCTCAAGTAGGCTTAGTGACCTTGAACGCACGCACACTAGACGGATAAAAAATTTCGTCCATTTTATATTAAAAAATATCGATGTTCAACTTGAAACATAAAAATTATTTAAACTAAATAGAAAGCATGTTTCGAACGAAAATAACAATTTTTGAATCAAATTCTAAGCATGTTAATTTCAACAATACAATTATTGGGTAGGCGAGTTTGAACCTGTACACTCGCTTCACCAGAACATAGAATAAGTGATGTTTAATTTTATTCACCAAGGGCTGATAACACTTGCCACATTTGAGGTGCCAAAGGTGTACGGTTGGCTCGAGATTTGACAGCTACTCGATGCATGATTGGCTCAAAAGCGTGGCTGCTTCCGCATATCTCTACCCACTATGAGGATCACTAAACATATGAGGCTGAGGCAATGTTTCGACACGCTTGAGCCAATCGCCACGTTTATCGATAGGTTAATTGCTCGATTCCAGTAGTGAAACTTTGAAGTGGCGAACCAGCCGAGGAGGCTGAAAGCCACTTTAAAAAAGATAAAAAAAGTGAAACTTTCAGCAAATCCCGAGGCAAATCCCTTGAACCTGAAACCTGTTAGCGTTCATGTCAGATTTTTAATTCAGATTACCCAGATTCAACGAATAAATAAAATAAATCTAGAACGCAACCTGTAAAATCCCCATATTATTTAAACAAAATTCTTTATTCTTGTGTCCAAAATTTGTACGTTGATTCTTTTCATTAATATGTTTAAAATAAATATAACAGGATTTTTATTTCAAACATCATTGTCACTTGGTTTTAAACATAGAATATGTTTGAAATAAAGCAAGTTTTTGTTTGCGGCCAGAATAAACAAAGTTTATGTTTGAAGTTACCTGGAATATGTTTGTTTTGACAGAAATTTTTTCTGCGTGTACAGCGCCATTTAAAACAAAGGAGCGTAAGTAAAGGGGGAAATCTTTAGGAAGAAAACAAACCATCATTCCTCTGCATGTTCTAGAAAGGGAAAGGTGATTAAACGTCAAAAAGTCTAATGGCCCAAACACAATGATAACGGCAATGCACGATCTGAGTATTCCTGCTTGTCGAAAAGAAAGCAAGCTAGATCCAACCCGATTTTAATAGATCATAGATCATTGCACCGAATGTATTAACCTCACTTTTTTGACAGTTCAGGGAGCTTGTTTACAAGGTGTTAGAATTTGAACCGCTCAATCGAAAATTTCAGTTTACTTTTTCCGGATTCTGTACGATTAGATTCAGGAAATGATGTAAAAATAAGCATTGGTGTCTGTTTCCTGCAATTTTATTTCAATCGTAATAAATTTACAACACAAAATCTCAAACCAATCTTACCGAAAATATTCTAATTCCACGTAAATGAAACTACTCAAAATTGGGTAACCGGTTCTAAACCCAAATTTGGGTAAACCGCCGATTTATTTAATTTTGGGCTAGTTCTAACCATTATTAAAAAACGTAGTTTTTATGGCAATTGGGTAAGAAGGCTTTTTCTTTTTTATTCTTTTGAAAAATAGTTTATCAACATTGTAGCTTAAATATTTTATTTGTTATACAATAAAGGAGTCAATCAAGAGCACCTGTGATTACACTTAATTAAAAATCGAATTATTTGAAGTTTTTAATACCTACCAATATCGGGCCGGAGTTGTTTAATCACGTTTATCCTCTCATTTATTCATAAGTTCCCGTCAGCGAAATCAACGAAGGTAGCTCTCCTCCAGCATGTTGATTCTCGACAGCACTCATCGCGGTGTCCAGAACCCGGTGCTGGTGCGCATTGGTCACGCATCGTGGGCCGTCAGTCCAACCAGCTCGAACAGGCTCTAGAATTTTTTAGGATAATTATTAGAAAATAGATAAAAAATTATAATACCTTTCAATTTGTGGTTCGTTTCCGCATCCACTGCCGCTGCAATCTGCTCCATCAGCTGAATGATCGTTTTTAAAATTGTTTTTTTTCAATTCTACATCTCACTTAGAAAAAATGGCGACTGACACTGCCGGGTTTTCATTATAGCTTTATTTATGAAGAACCGAGTAAGATTTACCCACTTTTATAAATCGTCTTACCCATGGTTTGACGTTTCAGCCTGTTTTATGAAAATGGGTACAAGTTACTCAATTTTGGGTAAATCCGAATGAGCGTGTTGTTTACGTGGATTTTGTGCTCAGAATTTAG